>JAHHUM010002088.1:0-211009 GCA_036173005.1 Crenichthys baileyi
TATAATGGAGTTGGCAATGAAACGGGAAACACCGGGCTTTGACCAAAAAAATTTATTATATGGTGTGGGCCCCCTTTTTTGCGGCCAATACGCGTCAATTCGTCTGGGAATGACATATACAAGCCCCCTGCACATGGCAAGGGATTTTAAATTTTTTATTTTTTGGGAGGATAGTGGCCAGGTCACTATGATACTGGTGGAGGAAAGTTTCCTGACTCGCCCCCCAAAAACACCCCAAAGTGTCAATAATTTTAGAATTGGTGACGGGGGCGGGCCCATGGGGATGTTCAACTTCACTTTCTGACATCAAAAAAATCTTTCACCAGTCTTGCTGTGTTTTTGGGTGCATTGTCCCCTGATACACGGCACCACCTTCAGGATACAATGTTTAAACCCACTGGAGCTATGGTCCTCAAGAAGGGTTTCGGTAGTCCTTGGCAGGGGCGCGCCCATCTCACAAGTAGGGCCAAGGGAATGCCAGATAGGCAGCCCAAACCACACTGTCCACCCCCAGCTTCACTCTGGGATGCAACAGTCTGGGTGGTACGCTTCTTTTGGGGCTTTCCACACCGTACTCTCCCGGATGGGGGAAAAAACAGTAAAGGGGGACTCCAAGAACAATCATTTTTTACATTGTCCACACCCCAAGATTTGCGCCCCTTGCACCATTGAAACCCTTTGGCATTGGCATGAGTGACCAAAGGTTTGGCATAGCGCCCCCCCGTGTATTTTGACCCTGTGGAGCTCCTGAGGACATTCTGGTGGAAACAGGAGAGTTGAGGTGACTTTAATTCTGCCGTGATTTGGGCAGCCGGGGTTTTTTATTTTTTTTGTACAATCCGGTTAGCACCCAAAAATCCCTTTCAGACAGTTTCCCCCTTGGTCCCAGTTAATCCTTTTTGGGATTGGTTTGTCCTTCTTGGGTGGTATGCACATTACCTGGATACCGTGGTCTTGATACATCACAAAGACTTGCTGTCTTGGGCACAGAGCGCCACAAGACATGCACCCAACAATTTTTTTTCCTCTTTTTTGAACACTTTGGTATGTCCCCCCATAAGTTTTTGTGCATTTAATATTTTTTAGCAAAACTGTGCCCCTTCTACCCTGCTAATTGAACCTTCCCCACTCTGCTTTACTGGGGGGGAATTGCATCAATGAAACGGTACCAGGCGGTCCAATTTTGCCATGAAAACCCCCACACTAAAAATGCAGGATTTCATTTCATTGTCCGACCCCTGTGTGTATATATCATAAAATTTATTATTTTTATATATTAAAAAAATATATATTATATATATTATATTATATAATATTTCTTGCTCTGTACATTATTTGACCCATTTTGAATTTGACCAAATGAGACACCCTGTTTGAATAGGTTAATATAGGTAGAATTTTGTAATGCGCAAGCTGCAAGTGCTGTTGTGTGTGTTTCTCCAAATCTCCACACTTTAGTTTAAATATACTAGAAGTAAGGAACAGTATAGAATCTTTAGTGATTCATGGTTTAGCACCTGCCTTGTTTTAGCCAACACTTCTCTTTGCCATCTTTCCTTTTGTATGTCTAATGTAAAGCTTCCAGCAGATTTTATGGTCCAACATAACACCCAGAAATGTGTGTTCATATACCTGTTCATACATATTGTATTATCTACAAACATTTGTAAATGATCAATTATTTAACTTTTTCTTTTTTTTACTCCCAATTTATTGGCGATTTATTCATATCTGATGTTATTGTCTCCCCAGAGTAGGACACCTTGGTGTCTGCATGCATAGCAGTGGCAGCATGACTCGAGTCCACCTCTCTGTTCAGTGGTGTTCAGAGTTGAGGAACATTTGTTGTTAAACCAGCTCATCCATATCATTTAGAATATCACATTGTAGATCTAAGATGTAGGATTCTGCTTTTCTGGCGTTGACAGCATCTCTGCTGCTTAAATTGAAAGACATTTAAAATCAAAGAATGTTGAAGTCCTTCTGTTGACCTTTTGTTCAAGTTGTCACAGTTAGTCACAAATACTATAAACATTCCCGGTTTATAGAATCAATATTCCAAACTAACTTTAAACTTTAACCTCAACCATAGAGGGTAATAGCCTACATATTGCTAACATAGTTTCTTTGTGACCATGTCTGAAAATCTGTAAGCTATTGCCCACAGCTTGGAATGCATGTTTTTGTGTGAATGCATACATGTGCTTGTGATTTTCCATGCTGTGCATGTGGCTGGTATGTATGTGCTTATTTCTCTGCAGTCCTGCTGCTATCATTTACTGCAATGACTCAACTTATCACTGCATTATTTGGTAGAACTAAGAGAGGTGCAGTGTCTTGAACATCCACAGTGAATCCACATGAAATTGACCTGTTACTCCTCACAGTAAACTACAGAATCCCAGGTGGCTGTCATCATGGAAGTCTTTAAGCCAGATAACTTCTACTGCTATCCATTGACTAAACCTGCTTAAGACTGGAGCCTGTAAAGGGTTAAGGCTGATCTCAGCTGACACTTGGGCCTGAGGCGTCATTCTCCGTCACAGAGGGATGTAGCAGTCTTTGACCGGCCTCCCCAGTAAGTCTTTGGAAAATCAGACTCAGTAATTCACAACCATAGGGCAATATTTTGTTATTCAGGTTCAGGTGTTCAGTGGGTAAACATTTCTGTCTCATTTTATGTTTCCAAAAATCTCGGATCTGCACTGCAGATGACACAGTACAGCACCCAGACGCGGGGACAAGGCAGAGTGGTGTGGTGTTGTCTTTATAAAATGATCAAAGTTAGAAATGGTTCCACATTCAGCATAATAACTTCAATGACAGTACCTTGTTACATGACCAGATTATAAATCAATCACAGCGTTTCCCTTTAGATTCTTCATCTGAACCCTTAGAAATGTTTTAAAGCCCTCGTGTGTAAAGTTATCAGGCACCGTGGATCCCCCGACATTTTAGTATTCACAAAGATCTAAGACCTAATCTATTTAAATGTCTCCACAGTGCTCTTTCCTTTTTCTGCCCAGAGTTATTCCATAAAATCATTTTCTTCTTACAAACAGCTTTCAATGTTTTTGGTAAAAGGCGGAAGTGAGAAGCTGGTCAGTGGGCCTCTGTAATTAAGTCTGTTTCTTTTGGACCTTACCATTGCTTTCATTTGAGCCACATTCCAGCTTTAATTTGCTTTAGCAGCAATTGTTATACGTAAATCCCTTTGTTAATTTGTACTTCATTAGCATTTTGATTACCTTGTACCTCCTGCTTTGTGCTCCTTGAGTCATTTTACCCTCAAGAAATGACTTAAATTAATGGTGTTTGTTTAAGATCAGCTCAGGAACCTGGAGGAGTTGTGATCTGGTTCAGCCAGAAGACATCATGGTCTGCTCTATACTTTAGTATTTCTTCAACCTCTCCTTGTTTTCTTCTGGTACTTCATTTTGTATGTATGAACTGTAAATGTCAGAGTTCATCTGACCCGCTTCATGTGATCCATAATCTTACTCATTAAGGACAAATAGACCTGCCTTAGTCAATGTGTTATCCAGCTTTATGCTACATCACATGTAAAGTTACCATATGAAATAAGGAAATTAATGTTTGGTCTGTTTTTTGGTTTGGTGGTCTTGTGGCAATGCTGGCCTCTCAACACTGCTGCCGTGCAGCAAGAAGGTCCTGGGTTTGAATCCTGGCCTGGGTCTTTATACATGGCGTTTGCTTGTTCTCCCTGTGCATGCAGGTGTTCCCTGGATTCCTCACTCAATCCAAAACATGACTGTTGGCCACAATTGTCTTAATGCAAAGGTTTGCCATTGCTTGTCAATTTTCTCTATGTGATTGACTGATGATGCTTCTTGGCAATAAATCTTATGCTTTTGGAAGGCCTGTTTATTTCCTCTTAAATGGTGCCACATCTGTAAGGAAAATCATATACGGGTTGAACAGCAGAGTTTAATATATGGGTTTCACCCATGAAAAATCCAAACACTTTGTGGATGTCATGGTGCCGGACAGCATCTCCTCCACTGGAAAAACAAGGCTTCTCATCAATCTGAATGCATAGAGATATCACCGTGACACCCTGCGGTCCAGTATCGCCACTCTTAGGTACAGAACTCTATCCTGTAAAATATTGATGATTGCCCCTTCAGTTTTTGGGTTCACAAAAGATCTAGGATTTATGGACTAACTTTGCTGTAGTCCTGGCCTCAAACTTAATGAACACTTGTGGGAAACTTTGGGCAGTCTGTTCACTTCAGAGTGACAACACAACCACACTGGCTTACATCCAACAAAGGTAAAAAACATGACACAGCGTTATGACAATGAACAACAAGAAATTCTGGCTTTAGAAAACAAACTTAAATATATGTGCAGTTAAAAATACATGTCAGATGAAAGTATGGAAAGGATACTCAGCCTCTTTCAAGCCTGTTAAACAAGGAATGTGCCAAAACGTCGCATTTCTTGGGGTAAAGAGAAGCATTTAGTAGTATGAAGAATTGGATGAAAGTGATTGTATTAGTGTTGAATCAACCCGCTGAGTTTAGCTGGGGTAATGCCAAATAAATTTTCCTTATTTTTTTCCCCTTAATTGAGCTTAACTGAACTATTGAGTAATACCCTCAAAACGTAACAAGTCCATCTGCTTTTTGTTCTGGGGGTCCAGCTTTGTAGTTTGCTTAATATTCACATAGGAACATCTAACACTGCATGACCTGCCAGTGGTAGTCGTCACATGTATAATTAAAGCCAGCAGTGTCTCACAACCCGATGTACTGACTTGAGTCTGATCCGGTACACAGGGCCTTCTAGGTGTAATAATTGGAACTGATGATTTTATGCACCCTGTGACATCTGGAAGTTTGGTCTTTAATAATTTTTGTTTCTGTCTTCAGGCGATGCTGGATGTAGCTGCCAATGAAGGCTGGCTTGTTACAGCCCTCAGTATCTGCAACCTGGTGCAGATGATCGTCCAGGGCCGCTGGCTGCACGACTCTTCATTACTAACACTTCCACACGTTGAACAACAACACCTCTATCTGTTCAGGTAAACAGCATCACTGCTCCACAGGTGCTTGTTGCTCTCCTGCTCCTGTTCACAAGAACATCTTTCAGTATCCCTCTTTGTTTTGTGAGGTACTCTGTGTTCTCCATCTGTTGTTGCTGTCACATAGAGGACCTGTACTGGAACCAGTGTTAGACTTTTCTATGAGCGATACAGCCTAAAAGAAGTCTCTGTTAGATGAATCCTAATGTTTCTCAGCAGGATTTGGTGAAAAGTTAACATTTCTTTGGAAATGGTAAACCATGCATGGCTGCTGGGTTATAGACAGGTTCCTACACTGTCTGCAAGGGTATGGAAAAGTCTAAAACTTGATTTTAGTATTTATTTGGATAAATATGAGAAAAGAAAATTTGACTATGGGAAAGTTTGCATTCCAGGCTTTCTTCCCCATCCATTCTCTAAATGCTGTGCCCTTCTTTCTGCCCTTCCTTCTTTGTGTCCATTCCTTCCCTTTATACTTCCTTCACTTTTTTCCTTCCTTCCTTACTTCCTCTCTACATTCTATCTTTCTTCGACTGTAAAGGACTGAGAAGTCTGAACGTTTGAGTCTTTAGGTGCAGGAAGCCTGGTTAGAGACCCTGATTATATCACTTAGATATTAAATATGACAACAAGTTCTTCATTCCCTGCAGTTCATCACGTTTCCTCAGAGAATTGTCTTTGTCAAAGAAACCAGCTCAAGGACAGTTGAGTCTGTTCAGATAAGTGCAGTGGTATTCATCCTACACAAGGGTGCAGAAAGTCAGGGTTCGTCAAAGCTTCTCTTTCTCCATACTTCTATTTAAACATTTTATTTCAGGTTTCATATTTATTTATTGACTCCTTTAGTGTTTTCATTTGTGTGTGTTGTATTGTTGAAAACACTACATCGAGACTAGTTTAGAATTAATGGGACATTAGAGATGTTGAAACTTTCTTCAGTTTAATTGGATGTGTGTAAAATTCCTGTTTATCTTATCACTTCCCAGGAAAGGGGCAAGTAAGAAGGGAAGGAGTGGTGCTGAAGGCTTCTGTGGACTAGTTGAAGGACTCCCAGAGCTTATTGCTGCCTGCAGTGGTAAAGAAAGTGTTTTCTCTGCTATTGTCAGCCAGGAGTTTCAACATAGTCAAATACTCCAGGTAAGATCACATGAAAAGAAACAATTCAGTGTAAATCAAATTTAGAGATTTAGAAACATGACTGTTCTCAGATCTTGCACACTTCCACATAATATGATCAGAGCAGGGCCATGAGCAGTCTTGCCACTGTGATGCGTGATGTCTCCCAGATCCCCAATTATAGCTTCAATCTAAGTGCTAATTGCTGCTCTAATGAGAGAGTCCGGCCACAGCAACAGGCCCTGTGACTTCACCAAATTAGTGGGGCTCCATCCTCCTCCTCCCACCTTCACGGCCCGCCACGTCCTACACCCCACAGAGTGGGAGGTTCTTTAATTAAATAATTAGATGTGCAGCAGCGTTCCTGTCTGACTTGCTCTAGGAGAGTAATCCTCAAATAAATAGCTTTCTTTGGATGAATTGGAGAGGCCTTTTTCCACATAGACCCCATTAAGCACATTGATCCATTCCATATTATTTCATATCTATGTCATTCTCATTTGTCTTTTTGTGTATTTCTTCCCTTGATGGGGCTTTTAGGTCAGACAAAATGTTACATTCCCCAAAAAACTCTTCAAACCACAGAAAAGCATCTGTGATAGTAAAAGGCTAACGGCAGAGTGGATCCTGCTATATTAAGCTGAGGCTTTGCTGCCTAATGTCCTGGTTTCTAACATAGTTGGAACACCTCAAAGGAAGTCTACATTTCACCCTTTGGTTGTTGGGTTTAAAAAGGCTACATTATATTAGTTTGTAAAGCTTTCCATGAGGAGATCCAGTTGAGCTCCTGTTCATGTGTGGAGGAAAAGTAGCAGCCAGTTTGTCAGTAAATGCAGAAGGTTTCTTTGCATGAAAACAATGTACCTACTGTTCAACTTTCACCAATAAGCTTCTGAACCCTTAGATGATATTGAATACGATCCCCTTCGGCTGGTTCAACACGCCTGATGCTTCAAGATCGCTACTCTTCTGGACCGCTGAAGGTGGTTGTATCTGAAATTAAACTGTTAGTAGCAGAGGCGGTAAATCATAAAAGATCCCAGGTGGGGGTCTCCATTTATTCAACACATCGCAGCGACAGGACAGGCACAATGTTTAGAGAGGTTCTACGTGTCAAACTTATACATAAACGCCACCCACCGAGGACAGCTACACTCACTGGCCACTTTATTAGGTACACCTGTCCAACTGCTTGTTAACGCAAATTTCTAATCAGCCAATCACATGGCAGCAACTCAATGCATTTAGGCATGTAAACATGGTCAAGACGATCTGCTACAGTTCAAACCGAGCATCAGAATGGGGAAGAAAGGTGATTTAAGTGAATTTGAACGTGGCATGGTTGTTGGTGCCAGACAGGCTGGTCTGAGTATTTCATAAACTGCTGATCTACTGGGATTTTCACGCACTACCATCTCTAGGGTTTACAGAGAATGGTCCGGATGAGCTACAGCAGCAGAAGACCACACCGGGTGCCACTCCTGTCAGCTAAGAACAGAAAGCTGAGGATAAAATTCGCACAGGCTCACCAAAATTGGACAATAGAAGATTGTAAAACGTTGCCTGGTCTGATGAGTCTCGATTTCTGCTGCAACATTCGGATGGTAGGGTCAGAATTTGGCATCAACAACATGAAAGCATGGATCCATCCTGCCTTGTATCAACGGTTCAGGCTGGTGGTGGTGATGTAATGGTGTGGGGGATATTTTCTTGGCACACTTTGGGCCCCTTAGTACCAATTAAGCATCGTGTCAATGCCACAGCCTACCTGAGTATTGTTGCTGACCATGTCCATCCCTTTATGACCACAGTGTTCTGATGATTACTTCCAGCAGGATAACGCGCCATGTCATGAAGCACAAATCATCTCAGACTGGTTTCTTCAACATGACAATGAGTTCACTGTACTCAAATGGCCTCTACAGTCACCAGATCTCAATCCAATAGAGCACCTTTGGGATGTGGTGGAACGGGAGATTCACATCATGGATGTGCAGCCGACAAATCTGCAGCATCTGTGTGACACTATCATATCAATATGGACCAAACTCTCTCAGGAATGTTTCCAGTACCTTGTTGAATCTATGCCACGAAGGGTTAAGGCAGTTCTGAAGGCAAAAGGGGGTCCAACCCGGTACTAGCAAGGTGTACCTAATAAAGTGGCTGGTGAGTGTATGTGGACACTTCCACTCCAAAAAGGGGGGCAGTTCTCTTTATGTTGGAGGTCAATCTTCCCTTTAAAGGCTTTAGAGGTCATGGTTCACCCCTTCTGGCCCAGAATGAACCGGAGAGTATCCCTGGGGGACAGATGTCAGGACTTCCCTCCTGAGCCTGTTACCTTTACTACCCTCCTAAGTGATGGTTGTGGATGGATAAAAAACAAGTCACTGAAATCCGTCCCTTGGCTTTTCTCTCTTTTCCCCAACAATCTAACTTTCAGAACTGTAGGTTTACCCAACTGTCCAGGGCTGTTCTATTCACACTATATTTTTTCCACTTCATTGTACGTTCAGCTTGCTATAACTGGCAGTGTTGCCCATCACCTCTCTTGTTTCACCTTGCTCCTCTCCTGCCAGGCATGGTCCTTCCTGAGTCACCTCCCAGTGCTGGAGGTCCAGATGAGTGTGAAGGGCTGGTGGGAGCAGAGCCAGGAGCAGATGGAGTGTGCCCTCCCTGCAGCGGGCGCTAACCTCAGAGAGGAGAGCAGCTGGTTGGACCTCCATGCTGACCAAGAGTACGTTCTGCAGGTGTCGCTGCGTCGGATTAATCTGGGTCAGCAGAGGGTAAGTGTGCCATGTCAGGAAGCTGAAGCCTTAAATGAAAGATTTGCTTTTAATCTGTGAGATGTAGTATAGAAACTGTAGGCATCTTGTTTAAATCACAATTATGTCACTACTGGGACAGCTGCAGTCATTGTAAAAAGAAAGTACACCCTCTGTCAGATTTAAAGTTTTAACTTATAAATGTTCTTTTATTTATCAGGTTCTAAAAATATTTCAACCTAACCCATAGATTCCACACTGCCAATATTTATTTAACAAAGATAGTTAGAAAGTTAATGAAAGATAAAAAGTTAATGAAAAACGTACTCCCCAAAAGTATTTAAACCCTCATATTTAAAGAAATGTACTTTACAATAAAACTGCAAGTGAAATTATGAGTTAAGATCAAGGCATGTTTGTTATTACAGAGAAATCAAGACAGTAAGGCCCAGGCTCCCAGATTCCCTAAGGCAAAGGATGAGGGCTGGTTCCTCATCATGGGGGAAGTGGATCGCAAGGAGCTGCTGGCTGTCAAACGGGTCGGATATGTGCGGAATCATACAGCTGTGTCTGTGGCATTCTACACTCCAGAGAAGACTGGAAAGTAAGATTTGGTTCCAAAAAAGCAATAATCGAGGCCTGACTGAAACACTGGCGACTCCAAAGATGATCAGTAGAGGAACTGCTTTATCTTTTCAAAAGAGACATCCATTTTTTAAAGCAGCATAAAAACTTTAAACTAATGGTGCTCCAACTGGAGAAAGTCATTCCCTTGTAGTTCATTTTCCTGTTATTTGCTAAAACAATCATGTATTAAAAATCAAGTTTTGTGAGAAATATCTGATCTTTGAGGGATCAGTGATGGGTTGGTGTAAAATGTCTGTTTGGACTTTTTGATGTCCAATGACCCTAAGCCTGCACTAAGGCTCTTGGAGTGGTTATCAGAAAGCCCTGATCTTACCAAATATGAAAGAAATTTAAACATGTGGTATTGTAAAAACAACTGATAGAGAAGCCGCTCTCTAACTATTCTGGCCTTTAGCATATAGAAATCATTTTTGTAATCTGTACTGACCTGAACATGGAAACATTCAGTCTGATTTAGAGTTGGACAATAAAAAAGACTGAGCCTTTTATGAAGTGTATGTAAATATCTGGTTTCACATGAAGATGAAACACGCAGTGATAGACAGATCTGCCCAAACCTCCTACCACCTGACAGTCTGATGGGGTCAACAGCTGGACTTAGCATCTGGCTGAGTGGTTGTTTTGTGCAGTTACACAATACTTCACGAGGAATGACAGTGTGTGTGTGGATTCATTTTAAATAGGCACTACTTCCAATGCAACATATGCTGGGATATTGACATAACTACTCCTGACAGCATCACTTCACTCATGATGTCACTACTAGTCTAATTTATCAGCACCCCTGGTAGAGATGTTTAGAAAGGCCTAAAACCTGCTTTTCTTTTATTGTAGTGCCATTTGATACTGAAAACAAAATCACATGTTAAGTGTTTCTCTTTTTTTAACAAAGACTCATTTATAGAGTGCTGCCTCCAAAAACGAAGTACTCAGTTATTCATACCCTTACCAAACCTTGAAACTGAAGTTCATTTATCCAAAGCCCGCTGCGACTGATAGTGGCATGTTGGGGTCACCAGGTCTTTAAACGAACATTATATGCTATATACATGCAACTTGGTCTTTGGGAGTAATGCCGGCAAAAAGCATTTTCTGTCCTCCCATCACATGTAAACATGTGGAGTTTGCTAAACTTTATTGGGACTTTAGCTGGAACTGTGTGCTTTGGTCAGATGAGATTAAGACCCTCCGGGTGAGTCTGTGAAACAAAGAATGAATATGTTTTAAAGCATTGCGTGATCTCTGTTAAATGTTATGTATGGTGGAGGATCTGTGATGCTTTGGGCCTTTTTTTCTTCCCACGATCCTGGAAACCATATTAAAGTGCATTGTGGTCTCTGGAATACAAATCTTGAGGACTGAAAATTAATCCTTCGGTCGTTCAGCAGGTTAAAGATTCAAAACATATATCCAATTCCTCATCATTAATTGTGCTAAATCGTTTATTTGAAGGCTTTTTAGACATATTAACCAGGGATGCCAATAGTTGTGTTTTCTACCTGGTGTTGTAGATCAGCTAGCCTCTGTAAGTCGAATCATTACCTTACTCATCCCTGCTCTGCATGTTGAGTCTATTAGTTCATAAGTAGACCTTGTTCTCTGCTGATTAACTTCATTCTGAGCTGTTTTCCTCAGTAGGTGCTTTAATAGGGAGGTCTGTAGACTTCTAGTTTCAGTAAGTCATCAGCACAGAGTGAGCATTACTCCAGTGTTAGCTCTAAAAAAAAGTAAACAGCTTGACTCGGGTTTAAAAATGTTGTGGAAGTATAACTCACCATTGATCCTTCTGCTTGTAGGTGCATCTACACGCTGTATGTGATGAGTGACAGCTACCTGGGCCTGGACCAGCAGTATGACATCTACCTGAATGTAACACCTGCCAGCATTGCAGCGCAGGTCAACACAGAAGTGGTGGACTCAGTGACCGGACTGTCCCTCAGCTGAAGACCAGAAACAGAGAAACCTTGGACCTGCCCCAGCACAGCAGCAGTTCCAGTCTCATTAATAGGGAATGGTGGATCTGAAACACAGTGACCAACTTATCCAAATTTCCTTTTTGGCCTGACACGTGTGTCCTTATTTTTTCACGTTATTGGAATTTTCTAAAAATGAAATTAACTGTGGTCCAAACACTTTGGTGAAACAGCTACAATAAGATAATATCAAACAACTTCTTTATTTCTGAGCAGCCAGTTTGGACCTGTGTTTAGTGTGTGGAGCAAGCTGCTCCACCCTGAGAGAACATAAAGTAACACGAGGGAGTTCTTCATCCAGCTGATCCATTCTCAGGAGTGTGGATGTGTATGAGTAGCTCTCATACTGTTATTTCATGGTACCATAGTGGCTCTATTAAATCTACAGGTTCTTGCTACTCAACCTCCAGATGCTGAAGGACATGTTGCTCACATTAGCATCAGCCCAATGTGAGGATTGCTTGTCAAAATGTGGACCATTACAGAACATTATCAGCTCATTTATTCCTCTGTCAAGTAACATAAAACAGCTTTGGAGACTTTCCACTTGAACTGAATGCAGCAGGTTGGAAGTTTAACATAAATTCCCTGCAAAGTTTACTTTAAGACAATAGAACTTCAGTCAGTCAGTCAGTCAAACCTGGTTATTCAACTATAGAGAAAAAAGTTTAGTTTTCCTACGTACTTAGTGCTGGTGGCAGAAATCATTCGTTTAATAAGGATTTTTCTGATTGGTGAAAATCAGCTTTCAGTTCATGAGCAGATTTAGTTTGTTTGCAACTGGCCTGACTGACCCATCCAACAGCAGAGGGACAAATGATTTCCTTCTGGCAGGTTTACAAGCTGGCAGCATAGTTCATGAAGGTTCATTACTGATTCATGTTGCAGCCTTTAGACAGTCTGCAGGGATTTCTACACATTGTTATGATAACATGGATGTGGATATTGTTGAGTGTTATGTAATTAAAATGTACTTTGGCTGGAACATTGAAAGAAGACCATGACACTCAGTTCTAACAGTTCTAAGAGCAAACAGCAATGAACAGAACCATTCAAGACAAGCCTTGAGTCAACCTCTCTGGCCTTGTCGGAAACAGGAGACCCATAGCTGTTGTAATTGATCTAATCTGAGATAAAGATATAAGGCAAAGAACATTTTCTAAAAATTGTTAGTTTTATTTCAATGCTAAGAGGGAAAGTTAAGTTTACAACTTTAAATGATATGAATGAAACATTTATTGCAGCGGGTTAAACTGAAAAAGGCCGACTGATCTGCTAGAGTAGATTTAAAGTAGCAGTCGTGTTCTCAACAGATGATTTACTCAAGAGAACTGATCTGATTTTCCTCATCACCGACGTTCCTGGAGGTCCTTCAGAACAGGACCAACACCTGAGTCACCAAGCAGAATAACTGTGGCTTTAAAATCTGTTTGTGTTGAATTTGACATTGTAAAACAAGTCAAGCTGCTTTGATGCCAAACCCTGGAATTATTTCAAAATAAAGTTTCACTCTGCAATGACATCCTGGTTTTGTGTATAAGTGTTCACTGTGTTATACTGGAGTCCCATTCACCTCTGGGACTTAGTTTCACTGCCTCCAGCCTCAGCCTCAGCCTGATGGGAAATAATCTGGCCTGAGGTGGAGTTTGGATCTCTGGTTTGGCAGTAGTAGATTCGTATAAGTTCTCTTGCATTAAAGCAGTGAAAAACAACTTTCCAAACAGCCACATGTGAAATCTCTAACCAAATAAACTCAAGAACCAAACTTTCCCTCTACATTTGTTAGCAATGCATCAGTCCATATATGTGTGGAGATTTTCTGTCTATCACATATGCTTCCTATGTAACGTACATTTGTCTTAGTTTTGTTTCAGTGCATTTGCCTGCTTTCAAGTGTTTCATTGCTTTCCTTGTCCCCGTGGCTCCATGGTAACTTAAACATTGTGGAATCTTTTGATGGAGAGAAAATGTACCAGGAAACAAAAATACTGTAGCTTTGGAGAAAAAAAAACACAAATTCTTTGCCTTAGCATTAAAGGTAAAGGCATTTGTTTGGTTGACTGTTTCAATGTTGTAGCTATGCTTCTGAGCAGTAAATCTTAGCTGTTGGAAAGCCTGTTTATTTCCCTTTAAATGGAAAGAAAAATGGATTTGTGGGTTAAGCAGCAGAGTTCAGTATGTGAGCTGTGCTCAAAAGAAACTTGCCAAATTCTCTATGGCAATGCCAAACAGTTTATTCTGCTATTGACTCTTGTTTGGTGCCATTTATTGGATTGGATGATTGAAGGACACACAACATATTGATATTGGCATCTTAGAGGATTGAGTTTAGTCCCTAAGAGTGGAGATTTGGATTTCCCACTGGTTGCACAATCTCATCTCAATACCCCCTTTTCCATCCCTGGGTGACCCCTGAGTTTAAAACCCATCTGAACCAGAAGAAAAGGGCTTTTAACCCGGGACAGAGAGGAGCAGTTCAGCACGAGCTCCAGTGGAGGATCAGGAGGTGTAAGGGAAGAAGCTGGAGGAGCGGCTCGCGCAGAACAACGTGCGGGACGTGTGGAGAGGACTTAAGAACATTTCTGGATTTGGACAGTGCCAGAGGGACAGCTGATGGAGACCAGTGCTAGGCGGATAAATGAAACTGTTACTTCAGCAGTTACTTCTCCCCCACTCCCTCTGCCCGCCTTCCCGCTCCCCCCCTTCACACTTCTCCAGCCCAACAGACACCCGACTACCTTCACCTAAAGCCAGCTCTTCCACACCCATGCCTCCAACCTACCCCATACATACTGTTTACAGCACCAGCCCCCCTCTTCCCCCCAGCCCCAGTAGTCTCCCCAGTCCCCACCCTCACTCCCCCCTTTCCCTCACATCAGACCAGTTGAGGAAAAGGCTGAGGCGGTTGAGGCAGAGGAAAGCTGCAGGACCAGACGGCATCAATCCCAGGCTGCTGAAGACCTGTGCAGACCAGCTCTGGGAGGTCCTCATCCACATGTACAACCTGAGCCTCAGTCTGGAGAAGGTGGCTGTCCTGTGGAATACCTCCTGTGTGGTTCCGGTTCTTAAGACAAAGCATGCCAAGGAACCGGCCCCCTACAGAACAGTCGCCTTCCAGTCGACCTCCCACCTAATGAAGACTGTGGAGAGGCTCATCCTCACCCACCTCCGTACTGTGTTGAGTCCCACCTTGGACCTGCTGCAGTTTACCTACAGGCCTAACACTGGAGAAGAGGACTCTGTCATCTACGTGCTGCAGCGGGCGCTCACCCACGTAGAGACCACCGGGAGCGCTGTGAGAGTTATGTTCTTTGACTTCTCCAGCGCTTTCAACACCATCAGACTGGTGATGCTGTGGGGAAAGCTGGAGGATGCAGAGGTGGACGGACACCTTGCTGCCTGGACCATTGATTGCCTCAATGACCAGCCGCAGTACATGAGGCTGTGCAGCTGTGAGTCAGAGGTGGTAGTCTGCAGCATCGGGGCCCCACAGGGTACTATCCTGTCACCATTTCTTTTCATCCTTTACACCGCAGACTTCACTTACAACAAGGACAGCTGTCATCTCCAGACGTTCTCTGACGATTCAGCCATTGTGGGCTGTGTCTGTGGACAACGAGCTAGAGTACCGGTCGGTCATCATGGACTTTGTGGACTGGTGTGCGCAACCACCTGTGCTTGGAACACCAGTAAGATGAAGAAGATGGTGATAGACTTCAGGAGAATGACACCAACTCACTCACCAGTGAACATCCAGGGGGAGGACATTGAGACATTTGACAGTATTAAGTACCTGGGTGTTCACCTCAACAATAAACTGGATGGTCCTATAACACCAACGCCCAGTACAAGAAGGGACAGAGTCGCCTCGATCATCTGAGGAGACTGGGGTCCTTCGGAGTGTGCAGGGCTTTGCCATCCTCTACGCTGTCGTCTGCTGGGCCCCAGGCAACACAGAAGACAGGAAGAGACTGAACAAGCTGTTTAGGAGGACCAGCTCTGTCCCCGGATGCCTACTTGACTCTGTGGGGGTGGTGGGTGTTAACCAAGCTCACATCCATCAAGGACGTAACCTCTCACCTACTGCACCGGACTGTAGAGGAGCTGAGCAGCTCCTTCCGTGGCCGACTGAGACAGCTTCAGTGCAGGAAGGAGTGCTATGGGAGGTCCTTCATCCACACCGCTGTCAGACTGTTCAATTCTACTGTATAATGACTCGTGTAATAACCTCGGTATTTGTAAATACCTGCAATCACTGTCACTTTAGCACAATGACCTCCACTATGTATTGTACATTTGTTATTTTGTCTTAAAATAACATATCCCACCATCCCTCTGCCTCCATATTGGTGCAGCATTGTATTTTCTATATTTTTCACACTCTGAACTTACATTCCATAAACTGCAGACTGATGTCATGTCAAGTCTCTTGTTAGTCCATTGAGACCAAACACTGCCTCTGTGCAGTCTGTTCCGGATGGTATGGGGAAGAAGCCGTCCTGTAAACCTTGACTGCAGATCGGTAGAAAACTTTGCGTTGTTCCTAAGTGCTAACAGGGTAAGAAAACAGTCTTCTTTTGTTGTCTGCTTGGGACTCTGACTTAGTAGCCTTTCTCTGACATTCCCCATTAAATTGAACTTGGCCTTCAACTTGAAGATGCTATAAGCGCTCACTCAAAATAATGCCAGAACTTTTTTTTTTTTTAGCACCAGCTTAAGGTTGCCCTACGGCACTGTTCAGTCCAGATCAGTCATCTGTGGCATGCTTGGAGGAGAAACTAACTGACCGCTGTAGCAGGGTTCATGGTCACTGTTCATTGTTAGTACCTGGGGTACCACAATTTCAAAACCACAGTGAATAGCAGAATCAAGTGTTTAGCATTGACAGAGAGGATTTAGCGGGTGTTTTCATGGGCGCAGCCCACATATTCAACACTGCTTCTCAACCCATAAATGCATTCTCTTTGCATATGTGGCACCCAGAGCCAGCGCTTGGTATAGGCCACATAGGAGATTCCCTATAGGGTGCCAACTGTTGAAGGGGGCGGTGCTGCAAAAACTCCCCCCAAAAAATATAGAATGAAATCAACAATAGAAACAATGTGTAGCCCTGGCTGGCACCCTTTTCTCATTATCTGTATTAAAGTTAAAAAGATATATATAAAAACAATAATCCCCCATCCTGTGCCGGTGTCGTGATGTTCCTCATCTGGTGAACCTGCATCTGCTGCCATTCAAGTCCTAAAAAGAAAATTGATCCTGCCTACCAATGCGCAACAATCAGCTGATCCAACATAAGTAAGTAGAGAAATGTGTAAATGAATTTGCTGAGTGTCTGAGGGCGGTCCTGCATCTCTTCCTTTTTATCTGGCGGGGAATGTGGGGTTGCTCAGTGGGAGCAGCCCCACCGAGATCACCACCAGAGATCAGCTGCTAGCTCTGCTACCTCTGATATAAACAATGGAGCATGGCCAGCCATGCAGTCTCCAAACAAGTACTGTAATAAAGAAAATCAAAACGTTAACCATAAAATGGTTGGCTCCATAATGTGAACAAGCAAGGTGGAAAAAACCAGGAGCACAAAATGCTTCTAAAAAAGTAGATGTAAAAAAAGCTGAAACAGGCTACCTGAAGTATGAAGAAAATGTTCTTTTATATTGAAATAATTCTGCCACTGGGAACACTGTATCCCAGTCTATTATTATTTTAAAGAAATTTCACAAAATAATGACCGTAACATTCTTAGTGTTTACAGAATAGGATAACAAGGTTTTGAACGAAATAGTTACATTATTTTTTGCCACAATTGGAATATTCTTCAGAAAAAAGCTGGCAGATAAAAATTTCGGACCATGTCTTTATACCTGGTGAGGAACAGGGCTGTTCTAAAGGTGTTTGGTAGAAACATCTCCCTCTTTGCCAGCTTATTTGTGCTTTTTGGGTGTAGAACATGATGCAGATCAGCTTTGTTATGTTGAGGGTGCAAAGCTTCCTAATAATGCTGCTGTAGAACTCTAACTGTAATGCAACCTCTTTTATTTTATAAAACCATAATCTCAACTAAATCAATTATATTGACCACATCAAGCCGTCAAACATATTGGATAGTAAATATACTGTAGTTTACACAGGGATGTCACACACACACACACACACACACACTGCAACCATCAATATTAGCACTGAGTTTTTCTACATAACATATTAAAGCTATAATAGCTTGTCTGCATACAGCTGGTAAACCCCCAACACACCCCTCCCCTATTGCACATCATAATCTCATCTAGGGCATGAAAATGGCTCTGGCAGGTTCATGTAACACCACTTAAAGGCAAATAGACACCCCAGCCAATAGTATACGATTCTTTCTCAAGAAACATTGATACAGCAAAGGGATAACCAACCAAACACCAATTTACTTACTACATCTGCTAAGTTACGTATCATATCAGCTCAACAACCATATTACCAGACATTTGAAGTCAGAAATGCAGTTGGTGAAGTGGTTATTAGATGTGAGCAGCTAACACCAGAATGTGGCCATGGCATCTTTTTGGTTTAAAACGTTCTGGTAAATATTAACATGTTAACACTCATGTTACACAAAAGAAGAAGAAACAGGATCTCTCTTACACTCTGCAGGCCCCACTTAGCTTGTTAACATTTTAAAACAGTAAGAAGAATGCTCAACAGTGGCTTGTTTGGACAAGCTGGCAGTTGTTGTGATTATGAATATGAATATATTTAATATTTTATTAATATTTCGGTCTGTTAAGGGTTGTCCTGTGAATACCAGCCCAGTAAGGCGATAGTACTCGTACTCGTCGTCTTATGCTTATCCGGGACCGGGTCGCGGGGGCAGCAGACTAAGCAGAGACACCCAGACGTCCCTCTCCCCAGACACCTCCTCCAGCTCCTCCGGGGGGAGCCCAAGGCGTTCCCAGGCCAGCCAAGAGACATAGTCCCCCCCAGTGTGTCCTGGGCCGTTCCCTGGGCCTCCTCCCGGTGGGACGTGCCTGGAACACCTCCGAGGAAGGCGTCCAGGAGGCATCCGGTATAGATGCCCAAGCCACCTCAACTGGTTCCTCTCGATGTGGAGGAGCAGCGACTCTACTCCGAGCCCCTCCCGGATGGCCGAGCTCCTCACCCTATCTCTAGGAGAGTGCCCAGCCACCCTACGGAGGAAGGTCATTTCAGCCGCTTGTATCCGGGATCTCGTTCTTTCGGTCATGACCCAACGTTCATGGTCATAGGTGAGGGTAGGAACGTAGACCGACCGGTAAATCAAGGGCTTCGCTTTTCGGCTCAGCTCTCTCTTCACCACAGTGGACCGGCACAGTGCCCCCATTACTGCGGCAGCCGCACCGATCCGTCTGTCGCTCTCCCGCTCCATTCTTCCCTCACTCGTGAACAAGACACCGAGATACTTGAACTCCTCCACTTGAGGCAGGAACTCTCCTCCAACCTGAAGAGGACAATCCACACTTTTTAAGGCGATAGTATTAGGACAAAACTGAAAGGGATGAGCCAAGCTCTGACATTATTGAACAGCAAAACTCTGCACACACACGGAATGAATTCACACAATTTCTTAAAATACAAGAATTTATTAACAAAAATAAGTCAACTCAAAGTCAAACATATTTCAATCAACAAACTCTGCTATGCTAAAACAACCCAACTAAACTACCAAGCAGAATGAAAGAATAAGGAAGACTAATGGGCTATGTACAATATAAACAAGTGTCCTTTAGACAGCGTCCAATGCCAGAGAGCAAATTACTGTAGCTCAAATCACTCATACTTGACTGTCAAGCACAGTGGTAGAAGTGTAATGATTTTCACCATGATTTCAAACACAGCAGAACACATAAAACAGAATAGAGACAAAAAACAGAGTATGTTGAAATGTGGTAGCACCTCCAAAGAGCTGTGTGTAATACAATTTCCACACACCTCATTAAACTGAAGCAACTATGCAAATAAGAATGAGGCAAAATTCCATTCAGTTCTACATAACCTTTGACCAAAATTATTATGAGCCAATGTGGGGGGCCCATAGAGCCACGTGCAGCTCCAGAGCCACATGTTGCAGACCGATGGTTAAGGTAATGTAGAAGAAGGTCACTTTTAGTGATTGCTACTAAGGTTTATCAACATGATGCTAAATCATCTGATGGATTAATTTTTACCTCATGTCTGGATTTGTCAAAGCCTAACATCTAAATATTGCAGCAATTAAAACCTTCATTATTGTATTTTTACTTGGCATCCAGGCTATGTATGGTAGGTAAATCTATCTAGTTTCTCCTATGATCAACTGGAGGTGCTCTATATTATCCACTCACAGTCAGCTCAACATAATTTAGTTTATTTATATTTAATAGAGCAATTTCACTTACGGCTCTTGAGAAGACAAACAGATAACCGTTATAGTTAATTATATATATAAATATAGTCAAATTCATATCAGTACAAGCCAATCATATAGGAAAATTCAGTTCAAATGAAACAGTCCAATTAATTTGTTGCTATAATACAATGCTGAGTGAATCCATGTTGAGTGAACCACAATACTGGAGATGTGGAGTGTGGAATAATAAATTCAGCAGCTCCAGGTTCAGATCATTCTTGCACTGGTGCATAATATTTCTGATTCATTCATTTGAAGCATATTTTTCAGTCTGTTTGCTGAGGATCAATTAAACTGCAAGAGCACATATTAAATGAGGTGAAGTACCTGTTACTGTATGCGTGTCCTTGAAAGTCATTTTCACTCCCATCTTCAGCCATTGATGGCTGCTGACAACCACCACATTTTGAGTGGATTTCTTTGTCCATCTACAAAAACCTAATTTCAAAACTCTTCTGTCATCATAGCACTATGAGCTAGGAGTGTATCTTGTATAACTTTCTCCCAGAAACAATTTTTGTTTCAAAAGAATTTAGGATGAAAAGACAAAGCTTTGTGCAGGAAATAAAAATGCAATTACATTACTAATAATACCTCAAGAATTACCAGCTTTATAAAGCAGGGGTTTTGGCACCTAGCTTGTCTTCAGCACAGAGGTGTATGTTAACACAATACCAGGGCAGCAAGACATTACAATGACTGTTTATATGCAACCCTTGCTGCCCATCGATCTGGGAAAGGTTAGTAATTTCCAAACTATTCAAGTCCATCAGTCTACAGACAAACATATTATTACAATTGGAAAACATTAAATGCAGTGGTCAATGTTAGGAGTGGACATCCCAGCAACTTTGTCCCAAGATCAGGATCCGCTATGATCACAGAAATGAAAAAGAAACTCTGTACAGTTTTCAGCTAGGATGTAAAAGTGCAGCTAGGAAAAGACTAAACATGTCTGTATTATTTGGTTTAAGGCTGCCGGAAAAAAACTATTTTCTCTAAAGTACATGGCAGCATGACTTGAGGTTGCCAAGTTACATTTGAATGAAACCTGAGACTTCTGGGACACTATCTTTTGTAGAGATCTGACCAAAGGAATGATGTTTGGACAGAGTCCCATGTTTGGCAAACAGTACAAAGACCTACCAGCTGGCAAACACAATCATAGAAGGATGATGATTTGGGGTTCTTTTTTCGCCACCCCAAGACCTGCTGCAAAAAATAATGCAGCAGGTCTGGATGGATGGATACTTTGCTATTCATCCATCTGTTGTATACACCCACCTATCCTTGCAGAGTCGGGTGGTGTGGGAGGGTTGGGGTCTGGGGGCTATTTCCAGCAGTCATTGGGACAGGCAGGTAGCCAGTCCATCACATGGCAACACAGAGGCATGCCAGAAAAACAACCATGCATGCACACACTAATACCTCAGGGCAAATTAGAAGGACCAATTAACCTAACCTACTCCTAATGTTTTTTGACTGTGGGACTCCTTGCTGCAACAGTGCTACCTTGCAGACCGACACCCACCCAAGTATTAGAGAGTTAAATGTGAGGCCATCTGTCTGCCAGCTGAGGCTTGGTCAAAACTGGGTCATATAAGTTAAGATAAGTTGGTCAAATTCCTCCACACTGATATGGTAGATTATTGCAACTACAGGGAGCTATACAGTATACTGAATCGCAAGGTGTACTTACTTTTTCACACACAGCTTTTAAATTTTGACATCATCTTTGTTTAAAAAATGACAGTTTGAAATCTGCTCTGATTTTGTTTGCTAGAGGTCAGATTTAAATAATTTTAGAATCTAATAAATACCTAAATATTTTAAGCCCTAACCGAAAAAAAACAATAACAACACTGGATTTAGTAACGTAGTAACGAGTCAGTTGCTTTGGCATTCTTTCAGTTATCAATCAGTCTCCACAAAAAGCGCATATTACGCTGCAAATCTGCTGGCTTTTAGCTCAAATAGTGGACTCTTTCATTTAAAAAAGTATATGTTTAATTTCCACGGTTTTGCGTAAAGTGTATCTTTGTAATGATAAAAAAAAATCATGGTAAGCCTGATTTATGAAATGATCAGCCTGACATAAACCAGACTCGTTTTAATTTGTGCTCCTACCAGTCTCCCCTCTGTGGGGCCTGTCTAATTATACTATTCATGAATACATCAATGACATGTGCTGTGACAACCTTACATTCTGCCAAGAAAAGTAATGAGAACACAGCAATAACTGCAATCATTTAGTTATTTTTATTTTTTTGTTTGTGTTTTTATTCGGTTAAGGAAATTATTTTTTCACACCTCAGTTTATGTTGATTCATCTCATGGAGCTCTTTCGCTCGTCGTTTTTTCCGCATGTGAGGCCTGGTTACCTGCATACATCTGAAGCTGAAGCTGAACCTAATTTCGTTGCAAACTGGGTGATTTTCCAGAAATAGAGCTGGATTTCATTATCGAGAGTCTCCGAAACACCAAGTCCAACACCATCATCGGTCCCTATAGGTTGAAGAAAAAACACTTTTCTAGAATTTGTACTCTAACAATTTTGCAGTGTGCAGAAAATTAAGGAGCATTTGTACCCTGAATGTATAAAGCTAATAATCATAATAATAATGATTATCTAATACAATAATAAGAAGAAAACATTTTGTGGGGACTAGAGAGAGTATAACTATTAGTGCTAGTAAATAAAAAATAAAAACTCCTCGGACAAAGATCTCCGATGTACATATTTAAGAACTCAGCATAGTCAGAAATGCCTCTTTGATAGGCTACAAGTAAACGAAGTAAAAATAAAAGCTTTGACAGATTGAATTACTTAAATGCAATATTTAGTAGCTAATCGGTGGTATTTGTTCAATAAAAATAAATACATTATAATTGCATTTACATAAAAAAGTTGTACATACCGTTTTCTTCCAAAGGATAAAGAACACAGAGTGGCCGATGGTCTTACTTGATCACCTCGAATTAAAACGTGAATATTTCCCCAACCAATAACGTCCAGTGCGCTCCCTGTGCACTAGACGTTAAAATAATAGCCAATAGACAGTCGTTGAGCGTAAGCAGTCGTCCAATAGCGGCAGGGTTGTTTTCAATGGGCGTGTCTCAAAGTGGACAGCAGATGAAACTGGACGTGCGCTGCTGATCACAGAATCCAAGGATGGATGTTCAGGGAATTTTGTGCTGGTTGGAGGTTCTGTGGGGACACCATCGGGTCCAACAGGCCTTGCAGTAGAAACTAACGATATTGGCTGCACTGAGGTAAGAAAAACATTTTTGTCGCAGTCTGGGATATTATTTAGTCTTATTCTAACAAGTGCCCGTAAAGGTTTAATCTCCCGTTTGGCCCTATTTCTGTTGGCGATTCAATCTTTTTTATGCTTTCGTGTTAAAAAAAATACACATATAAACTGCCAATAAATGTGTATTTGCTTTTCATTTTCTTTTTTCTTCCTCCAGGTGTTTCCTGTGGCTGCTCAGTTCAGTTTACCACACGGTGTGATGGATCCCAGTGTGAGCTGAATTGTGCTCAGGGTTACCAAATCCTGATTATAACCCCTATGAACTTGAGGAAGGTCCCATGGGTCACGAAGTAACGGAACACCTGTGAGGAGGTGTCCGCGCGCCGGCTGCTGTGGAGTTTAGGCCGAGCACAGGGAGACAGCGCGCGCCGCTTCCCGAGCAGGACATGGGAGAGCTGCACGCGCTGTAAGCGCGCACCGATTCAGAGAGGAGAGGATTACACCGGGCCGGACCGGACCGGACCACACCGCCAACATGAAGGAGAAATCCAAAAATGCGGCCCGAACACGTCGGGAGAAGGAAAATGGTGAGTTTTATGAACTGGCCAAGCTGCTGCCGCTTCCTTCTGCCATCACCTCCCAGCTGGATAAAGCCTCAATCATCCGCCTGACAACCAGCTACCTGAAGATGAGAACCGTGTTTCCTGAAGGTAAGAGGAGAAGTACCCGATATCCAGATAAATGGACTATTTCTTCCGACTCTGCTGTTAGCAGTTTACGGGAGTAAAACTTTGTCAAATGTATTTTGTTGGCAAAGACGCCATCACCAAAGATAAAATAGTGGAAACATACTAAAAGCTGGTCAGCAGTTATAAAGGTTTAATTGTTGTAATGCCGGTAAATATTTTTTGTTCCACTAATTTCTGAGAAGGGTATAAATCATTTTCGACAGGCGGTTATTTGTTAAGATTTAAATAAAAACAGCAGTTTTTTTCAGAAGTAATACCCATCTTACACTCCTTTTTTTCTATTTGAAAAATACCTGTACGGCTGATATAAAATATATATATTTATAATATATATAGTATATATATAACAAATATATATATATATATATATATATATATATATATCCATATATATATATATATATATATATATTTATATATAGATATATCTATCTATATATATATATATATATATATATATATATATATATAGATATATAGATATATATCTATATATATATATCTATATATCTATATATATATCTATATATAGATCTATATATCCTGCAGTGCAGCGGTTTCTTTCAGGGGCCCCAGGCGGGCTCTGCGTGGCAGCAGATTAAATGAGGCTCCGTTCTGCGTGGCTTTCGCAGGGCCACGGATATTCTGTGATCTACACGTGGAATCCACGAACATATAGAGCTTCTTGTAGCAGTGAGGTTGGTGATAATGAACCAAGAGGATAAACAAAAAGAAAACACCGCCATGACTTCATGCAATAAGAGGTCTTCATAACAAAATATAAATACTGATTTGTGCATTCTGTTGATTGGAGAGGTGATCATAGTGTTTGCAGTCTAGACTGTAATCGTCCAAACATGCTTCCGGTGTATGAATACAGCCATGTGGTATAAATGCCTTCAGGAGAAGATCAGCTTTAGTATATTGTCTTCTTTTATAAAACTTGAGATAAATAGTGAGACGGATGACTACAGGAAATGTGACCAACAGAAATGTGGAGCCTGATCTTAAATTAACCTCCAGTTATTTACTTTAGTTACATTATGAACAACCTTGGTCTACGCATATCCGCCTCTCTAGAACAACTGGCTCATGCTTGTCGCTGCTGGCTGACGTGTGGCAGCGCAGAGCAACCTGCACAGCTCGGAGTGATCACAGCAGCAGCGACGTTTCATCCTCAGTCCTCTGCTGATCTCTCCAGCCAGGCTCCTCACACCATCTCACTCTCCAGCCTAAACGGCCTGGTTGAAAGGAGACGGTAGAAGAGAGGCAGAAAAACAAGTCGGTGCCTTAATAAATGTTGTTTGCTTGTTTTTAAATATTAAACGATTTGTGAAACGTTTCGTTTTAAATGTTAACGCTTAAATTAGATCGCCGTGAGGTGTCGCTTAGTTCTAGATTTAACTTCAGCCACAGGCCGAATTTAGTTGACTCAATTCGCGTAAAGCAGTCCTTGTTTAGACAATAACTACGTAAAACATCATTAATGTGTTTATTGTTGTTTTTAATTTTTTATTGCAATACTTTAACTGACACATGCAATTATATGACTGGAGGAACGTCGATTAAAAAGTAAAATAATACATCAAAGTAGATATCTCTGTCAGTAAAAATGGAAAATTGTTTAACAACGATGAATTATTTCGTCATCATTGATCTTTTCATTTTTATGTCACTCGGCAGTTGGTGGTAAATTTGCTTGAACATTTTCTAGAAAAGACTAAAAGTGTAATAATGTTCTCGCCTCCTTTATCCCGCGCTGAGCTGCAACTGGTCCAGAGTTCGGTTCAGGTATGAAATGTTCTGCCCGACATTTATTTAGCCTGAGTTCATATTTAGCAGCATTATCGTTATATTGTTCATTGTACTCATCATAAATGTCCATAAAATACATTTATCTTTAATTAGCTCATTAAGCATTATGCGTTTCTTTTTTTTTCCTATTTATATTGTGTTATACTTTCCTATTTTAAAGTATTTGTGTAGATTTTTAAAACCCAAAGAATTATAGTTTATAAATCCTTTTCTTTTTCTTATATTTTAGTTTTTAATTTTCTGGCTTTATTGTAAGTTGAAAGGCTTTAGTAGTAGCTATAATTCTTCTTTTTCCTTTATCAACAGTTTTGCTTTTTGGCGGTTAAAAAGATGCATGTTTAATAGCAGGTATAAAGCTACGTCAATTTTATTTGGTAGTTTTTAACCATAATTCTTTACAACATCCGTGTCCATCAAGGACCTTCCTTAGAAAGCAGTTCTAGTTAAATCCGTTTCTTCTTCCAGGCATCATTATAATGTGTTGGGATGAGTTCAGGTGAGTCACTGACGTTTTAACATTCCTCACAGATTAGTTCTATTCTTCAGTTCAGCTCTGTCAACTATTATTATTACTCTTGTTGTTGTTACTCGGCTGCTTTATAGAAAGATTTGTGTTCATTTCTCGTTCAAATAAAGAAAACGTTTCGTTCATTTTCTCTCCCTGGGCTTATTTTGCTAATGATTTCATGGCGTTTTGTTTCCGGGCGCGGCTGGACAGGAAGCGGCGTGCGGCGGCGCACTGTGACCGCGGCACGCCGCTTGTTTACTCTGCAGAGCGGGATTTGCATCTCAATGCGCTGCGCTGGTGCTGCTGTTAACTGCTCAGGCCTAACTCCATCTGAGATCCATGTTTCTTTTCAGGACGGGTAATTGCTCCTGAATTATCGGTGGCCGGAGAGCCTAAA
This sequence comes from Crenichthys baileyi, assembly GCA_036173005.1. Lineage (NCBI taxonomy): Eukaryota > Metazoa > Chordata > Actinopteri > Cyprinodontiformes > Goodeidae > Crenichthys > Crenichthys baileyi. The sequence goes on from JAHHUM010002088.1 coordinate 26,683, forward strand.
TATATAAAAACCAAGCAAATTAAAAAGAGGCAGGCTGATCCTCCTGCAGACATTCTGGGAATTTCACTTTACTTTGCAGTGCTGCAGTTTTACAGTCCTAATTGTAAACGGTTTCCTTACAGTCATCAGTTAGTGAGTCATTTTCTACCACTTCTTCCACAGTGGTTCGCGGGGAGCTGGTGCCTATCTCCAGCAGTCTATGGGGGGGGGTCCACCCTGGACAGATCGCCAGTCCATGGCAGGGCAACACAGACACACACAGGGTTTCCTTACATTCATTCTGATATACCTCCAGGTTCAAGTAGTGACTCAGAGCTGAAGGCTCCTATTTATCTGTCTATTTTACATTTTGTCTACATAAGCTGGATTTCTGATAGTTGCTGCGGGGTTCATAGACAACCTGTAAAATCACCAATACCACCTTTGTCTTTTTGTCCATTTAGGGAGATGTCTCTCCTGTGCTTTCTACTAGCTGTTCTTCTTTGTATTTTCTTATTTTCCTGCAGGCCTTGGAGAGTCCTGGGGTCATGTCAGCCGGAGTTCTCTGGATGGTGTAGGCCAGGAATTAGGCTCCCATCTCTTACAGGTACTGTCAGAGGATTACACTTGTATTATTATTATTATTATTATTATTATTATTGTTATTATTCAGCCTAGCTGGATGGACTGTGTGTATGTGTGTGTGGCTTAGTAGCTGTCACCATCTGCCTCCTGCTGCCTCCATTCTCCTTGCTTTGAGAGTGAAATGAGTTGAACACATTCCTGGTCACGCACAGATCCTGCCTGTCCTGCTCCCCCTCTCATATCAGCAGCAGCACAATGGAGCGCATCTGTAGGGCTCCAGGCTAACAAAACACGACAAGAAAAGCAGAGGTTGCCTGGTAATGTTCAGACAGATTTATTAATCATACATTAAGACCATAACCATCGAACCAGACTTCACTGCTGGAAGGAGTGGACATAGGTGAAATAAGTACGCAGATAGTTTTACAAACAGGGAGTTTGCTAAACAAGTATTTTTATCAATTTAATAAAAAAATACCAAAGTATCATGTAAGGGATTTTCATGATTAACTACTTTCTATTCTATGAACTGTTTTCACTGGTAACTAACAGTGACATCAAATAACTCTGCAAGTTAGCAAAAATACAACCTCTGCCATAAACACAAAATCTAATTAGAAATATGACACAAATTCAACATTTTGATATAGTTGTTGTTATAGCAGAGTTTCAGGTTGAGGAAATTAACATTCCTCACATAGTTTGCATTATTTGAACAAATACCAGAATAATTCCAATTAACCAATAAAGCTGCCTGAAATAACATGTGAATGGTAAAAACCTGAATCTAGTATATCTCATTGACCGATTTTAACTTGAAGATTTAAAGCTTTATGCAGAGCTAACCTGCTCCAACTGTGGAGTTAAAACAAAGTAGAAAACTCTGCAGACAGGCAGTGAAAATGAAAACTTTAATTCTAAGAAGCTGACAGCTTTGACCTTTAACGCCACACTAATTAGGAGTGCTACCAAATATTATGTGAAAGAAATTAAAATCATCACTAAGAGTTCAAGTTAGGAAGGAAGAAGAAACTAAAACAGTATCAGCTAACAGCAAGACTCTAAGGGTCTGATCTTTAAAAGGTTTGCGTGTACGAAAACCACACGCGTCCTCGAAGCTGATCTACAACCAGGTGCTAATCACGTTGCGTGTGTAAAATCAGCAGAACAGAGGATGCAAACTTTTTAGCATGTTTGCCTCAATGAATATCAAAACATATGATAATGGCCCAGATGTGCAAATATATGGGAGGAGGATATGCAAATGTACTTCCCTTATCACCCGCAATGCGATTTATCAAACCTGAAACGGATTGCGGTGCTGTTTTTGCTTCTAGATATAGAACGTTTGAAATGCAGGTACTAACTGGGACGCAAAAATGTATGCTGTCACTGTGGCGAGAAGGAGACATAGATAGAATCAGACAACAGACAGATAATCTTCTGTACATGTGTCAACAGATTTAGACTGTCAAAAATAAAAAAAATAATAAAAATAGATGAGACTAGAGGATTCTATGTAGGAGTATCTAAGCTCTGATTTGGAGCCAATCAGAAACAGAAGTCATGACATATCTCCTATGATACAACTCATTGCAACACTTTTTTTCTTGTGTCGGGATCATTCCAGCGCACGATCACTGTTGGTGAGATCATCTGCTGCTGAAGCACAAACCAGATCATGGCGAAGTGTGCACATAACTGATCATCCGCCAGAGAAGCAGCCTGTATAATTGTTATTGCACGTCATGCAAATGATCCACTGGGCTATGATGTTGATAATATAAATAATAGGAAAGAAATAAAAGACAGTGTATGTTTTAATCTTTTCAGTAACTAAGAGCAGTTGGAGATGGATTAGGTTGATTATGTTTTTTGAAGGCAAAAATATGCCAGGGGAGGGTTTATACTGTAAAAAATGATTTTGTGACACCAAAAAACAATTTTAACAATCAAACACGTCGTATATTGTTAAAATATTGGCAAAAAAAATAAACGAATTCAGTAAAATCATTGAAAAATAATATAGCAAATTATATATATATATATATATATATATATATAATATTATATTATATTATATTATATTATATTATATTATATTATATTACGGATGCAGCCAGATTCCGATTAGCCTGAAGTAACAAAGATTACACTCTTAACGGGATGAATGATGAATCTGAAGTAGTAAAAATGTAGGCACTAAAATCGAGGCAGTGAATGAAATCATGCAACGTTAAATTTCATAACCTTAATATTTATAACATTAATATTTACCATTTTACTGACCTTCAAATTCACAGATTCTAATTTTAACAGAGGCGATATTAATCACCTCTTACAGGACTCAATTTTACCATGTTGAGTATTTCACACCTTCAGTTTATTTCAAGTTAATTTTTGTTATTTTCACCCTTCAAACACTGGATCTTGTTGATGATTGTTCAGCAGCTTTCATAGTATAAAAAGTAATGCAATGATTATTACGGTATAAAGGAAAACTATTTCAGTAAGAGCTTGCAACTAATTATACAATAAAATAATACAATAATAATGTTAATAATAGGGAAAATACCTTCAATTTTAATAACGTTTTTAGCGAGACAAAACAACGTTTTAGTAAATAAAGAAATAAATCCATTTTCTAAAAATGATCACATCACTTTTAGTTGAGGGAACCTTGTCCCACACTGTCCCAGTGTTTAATATCTTATTCTTTTACTAGCTCTACTGCTGTGAAAGTTGCTCTGTAATTTTAACAACATGCAACATGTTACTGATAAAAAGCCACATGCCTTTTTATTATTTTCTGAAAGGAAAAATATACTCTTACTGTTGTATTACAGAATCACTCTTTTCATTTCTTTCTTGCAGACATTAGATGGATTCATTTTTGTGGTTGCTCCAGATGGGAAAATAATGTACATATCAGAGACAGCGTCAGTGCACTTGGGCCTGTCACAGGTTGGTTTTTATAGGCGTCATATGATATCCAACCACCGTGTCACATCCCAGCTCCCACCTAAATATTCCCTTCAACAGGTAGAGTTGACAGGAAACAGCATTTATGAATACATTCATCCAGCAGACCATGATGAAATGACAGCGGTCCTCACAGCTCACCAACCTTACCATTCTCACTTTGTACAAGGTAATCACTCATCCTACTGTGCAGATCTGCTAAATGTGTGTCATGGACTCACTGTACAACATGAATAACTTGACAGTTTAAACATCTTTGCAGAGTACGAGATGGAGCGCTCCTTCTTCCTAAGAATGAAATGTGTCCTGGCTAAAAGAAATGCTGGTCTCACCTGTGGAGGCTACAAGGTACAACAGTTACACTACTAACCAGTATAAAAGGAGTGTCAACTTGAAATAATTTATCTGTTTTTTATTTACCTTTTATTAAAAACTGGTATGTAAATTACTTATACCCTTCTCAATAACCAATGGAAAATGTTTTTTGGCATTTTAGCAGTCCAGTCCTATTTGCAACTACTAACCATTGGTTTTGCATGTTTCTGCTGGTATTTGAATGATTTATATTTGGTGATGAGCTCCAAGTCTTTGAAGTTGGAAGGCCTCCATGGTATAACCCTAATTTTTAACTCCCTCCACACATTCTCTGTTGGATTCAAGGTGGAACTTGATCTGGCCCGCTCCAAAACAGTAACATTGCTCCCTGCCTATTTAAAACATTTAGCCTTACAACTACCAATATAATAGGTAGTATGATGCATATTAGTGTATTATGTTTGGGGTCCTTTTTTATTGTTCTCAGCAAGCTAAAAAAAGAAGAAATGTTGTAAATACATTAGATTTAGTTTTACAGAGGTATTTTGGTACATAGTTTTGTACTTCCTTAATAAGTATTCGAAATAATGTTGCTGATGTTTGCTGCAGAACGTCTACATGTTTATACAACACAAATTAAAGTCTTACTTTAACCAGAGACACATAGAAGTGTCATGATTATTGCTATTGATCAACAAGTAAGAACTCTGGGATGTCATTTCAACATTTTTTAAGGTTCTTATTAATGAATGAATTAAGTTATTGATAATTACTACAAGCATGCTCTTCTTTTCCTCATTCTTCTGAAATGAAGGGCTTGATGTGTGACAATGTGTGTGACTTCTTTGGCCCAGGTCATCCACTGCAGCGGCTACCTGAAGATCCGACAGTACAGCCTGGACATGTCTCCGTTTGACGGCTGCTATCAGAACATCGGTCTGGTGGCCGTTGGTCACTCGTTGCCACCCAGCGCAGTGACAGAAATCAAGCTGCATAGCAACATGTTCATGTTCAGAGCCAGCTTGGACATGAAGCTCATCTTCCTCGACTCACGGTAATTATAGCATTATCAATCTGCCTATTAATATCCATGTGTAGTATGGAACTATATGACTAAAGTATACTACCTGTAGCAGAGTAATTGTTGTATAACCTGTTGTCACGCTGCACTCAGACGATGTGAGAGCACTTGCTTGATTTTCTAATGTGAGGACATGAAACACAGCTATGATGGTTCCTGTCTCCTCAGAAGAAGTAACAGCTCCTTGTAATGTGGATCATTCCATGATGAAAACTTTTCTTTTGTGGCGTGTCTTCCTCAGTGTTGCAGAACTAACTGGCTACGAGCCCCAGGATCTGATAGAGAAGACTCTCTATCATCACGTCCATAGCTGCGACTCCTTCCACCTGCGCTGTGCACATCATTTGTGTAAGTAAGTTTGGATTTAGCTTCTAGTAAATTTCTTTTCTGTTGTGATAAAATGCATAACAGCTTAAAATGCTGTTGTATGTCTTACATTTTCACAGTTTTTTCATTAAATCAGGATATTAAGATTTGTTTACCATCTTTTTATTTATTTGTTGTTTGCTGCTGTAATTAGTTGCTGCAGAACTGTAACAAACTGATTATAAGTTGGCACTTCCACATGTTTGTGTCTCAGTTCAGGCGCCAACTAGAGATGATACCTCAACTGACAGCTGTGTCAGAATTGCTGGGGGCATGTGAATAATCTCATATTAGCTTATTAGTTTAAATAATATATATTATATATATATAAAATTTTATATATATATAATATATATATAAAATTTTAAAATATATATATATACATTATATATATATATATATATATATATACATACATATATACAGTACAGACCAAAAGTTTGGACTCACCTTCTCATTCAAAGAGTTCTCTTTATTTTCATGACTATGAATATTGTAGCTTCACACTGAAGGCATCAAAACTATGAATTAACACATGAGGAATTATATACTGAACAAAAAAGTGTGAAACAACTGAAAATATGTCCTATATTCTAGGTTCTTCAAAGTAGCCACCTTTTTCTTTGATTACTGCTACGCACACTCTTGGCATTCTGTTGATGAGCTTCAAGAGGTAGTCGCCTGAAATGGTTTTCCAACAGTCTTGAAGGAGTTCCCAGAGATGCTTAGCACTTGTTGGCCCTTCACTCTGTGGTCCAGCTCACCCCAAACCATCTCGATTGGGTTCAGGTCCGGTGACTGTGGAGGCCAGGTCATCTGGCGCAGCACCCCATCACTCTCCTTCTTGGTCAAATAGCCCTTACACAGCCTGGAGGCGTGTTTGGGGTCATTGTCCTGTTGAAAAATAAATGATGGTCCAACCAAACGCAAACCGGATGGAATAGCATGCCGCTGCAAGATGCTGTGGTAGCCATGCTGGTTCAGTATGCCTTCAATTTTGAATAAATCCCCAACAGTGTCGCCAGCAAAGCACCCCCACACCATCACACCTCCTCCTCCATGCTTCACGGTGGGAATCAGGCATGTAGAGTCCATTCATTCACCTCTTCTGCGCCGCACAAAGACACGGTGGTTGGAACCAAAGATCTCAAACTTGGACTCATCAGACCAAAGCACAGTTTCCACTGGTCTAATGTCCATTCCTTGTGTTCTTTAGCCCAAACAAGTCTCTTCTGCTTGTTGCCTGTCCTCAGCAGTGGTTTCCTAGCAGCTATTTTACCATGAAGGCCTGATTCACACAGTCTCCTCTTAACAGTTGTTCTAAAGATGTGTCTGATGCTAGAACTCTGTGTGGCATTGACCTGTTCTCTAATCTGAGCTGCTGTTAACCTGCGATTTCTGAGGCTGGTGACTCGGATGAACTTATCGTCCGCAGCAGAGGTGACTCTTGGTCTTCCTTTCCTGGGGCGGTCCTCATGTGAGCCAGTTTCTTTGTAGTGCTTGATGGTTTTTGCGACTGCAGATGGGGACACTTTCTATGTTTTCCCAATTGTTCGGACTGACTGACCTTCATTTCTTAAAGTAATGATGGCCACTCGTTTTTCTTTACTTAGCTGCTTTTTTCTTGCCATAATACAAATTCTAACAGTCTATTCAGTAGGACTATCAGCTGTGTACTGTATCCACCTCCTGCACAACACAACTGATGGTCCCGACCCCATTGATAAGGCTTGAAATCCCACTTATTAAACCTGACAGGGCACACCTGTGAAGTGAAAACCATTTCAGGTGACTACCTCTTGAAGCTCATCAACAGAATGCCAAGAGTGTGCGGAGCAGTAATCAAAGCAAAAGGTGGCTACTTTGAAGAACCTAGAATAAAAAACATATTTTCAGTTGTTTCACACTTTTTTGTTCAGTATATAATTCCACATGTGTTAATTCATAGTTTTGATGCCTTCAGTGTGAAGCTACAATATTCATAGTCATGAAAATAAGGACAACTCTTTGAATGAGAAGGTGTGTGTCCAAACTTTTGGTCTGTACTGTATGTATGTATATGTATATTATATAGCTCCTTTCTAGCGTCTTTGATATCCCTAACCATAAATATCCATCATATTCACATTACTTATACTGTGTGAAGATCATCACCACATGGCTGACTCCTGCCTCTTCTCCTTGTAGTGCTGGTGAAAGGTCAAGTCACCACAAGGTATTACCGTTTCTTGGCCAAACAAGGTGGCTGGGTCTGGGTTCAGAGTTATGCAACTATTGTGCACAACAGCCGCTCATCCCGACCTCACTGCATCGTCAGTGTCAACTATGTCCTCACGTAAGTGTATGTTCCAGCTCCTGGAACCATTCGTTCTTATGTTTCCATTCGAATACTCTCAATGTTGTTGAGTAACTGGTGAGATATGTTCCCTCTCACATGACTTTATGAAACACAGATTTGCTTCACTTTGAGTTTCAAAATTGTGCTTTTGAAATAAAACTTGATCTCAAACTTAAAAAGAAGATGTTTACAATTGTGCCTATGGTTTCTGCCAGAGGTACAATGATGTGGTTTAAGAACATACTGTATGTTCCTGAATAAGTGTGGACCGAAGAACCAACTGGTAGAGCAACTTCTGTGTGTCAAATTAAAGAGGCCTTAAACACTGCGTTAATTTTCTAAACCTAAATATGTACACAGACACAAAATCCTACTTGTACTCATATATGTCGTCTTCCGCTTCATCCGGGACCATGTCGCGGGGGCAGCATACTCAGTAGAGACACCCAGAATTGGCCCCCAGTGTCCCCTGGGCCTGGAACACCTCCCGAGGAAGGCGTCCAGGAGGCATCCGGTATAGATGCACAAGTCACGTCAACTGGCTCCTCTCAATTTGGAGGAGCAGCGGCTCTACTCCGAGCCCCTCCTGGATGGCCGAGCTCCTCACCCTATCACTAAGGGAGTGCCCGGCCACCCTACGGAGGATGTAAAAAAACGTTGTTTTGTGAGGGTAGGAACGTAGACCGACCGGTAAATTGAGAACTTCGCTTTTCGGCTCAGCTCTCTCTTCACCACGACAGACCGGCACAGTGTCCCCATTATTGCGGCAGCCGCACCGATCTGTCTGTCGATCTCCCGCTCCATTCTTCCCTTGCTCGTAAACAAGACCCTAAGATACTTGAACGCCTCCACTTGAGGCAGGAACTCCCCTCCAACCTGAAGAGGACAATCCAGCTTTTTCCGGTCGAGAACCATGGCCTCGGACTTGGAGGAGCTGATCTTCATCCCAGCCGCTTCACACTCGGCTGCGAACCGCTCCAGTGCATGCTCTAGGTCTTGGCTAGAGGGGGCCAGCAGGACCACGTCATCTGCAAAAAGAAGAGACGAAATCCACTGGTCCACAAACCGGACCCGACAGACACAAAATGTTTTACTTTATTCAGCAGGCAATAAACTCTTAGCTTGGTTAATAACCAATGTTTATGGATGCATCACAGTGTACCCATCCTAACTTAGCTTTAGAAAATGGTTCATTTAGTGGTGTCTTGCAATTGTGCAAACCACTGCATATAAAGGTTATGTTTGGTAGGAGTATAATTTGATGACTTTAACAATCAGGTAGTTTAAGATGGATACAGATCCGGATGCAGCATGTACATCAGGGCAGCCATTCTTGTCTATAATCTGTGAGAACTGTATTACACATAAATCAATTAAATGACTGTTATTGAGAAAGTATTTATGATAACCCAGGAAATGGAAGATTTCTTTCTATTGTAGATGTGGAACTGTCTGTATGCATAAACTAAAGCACAAGCAGTAGGTGTTCAGCAGCTTCAGGGCAAAGAGGGGTGACTGAGATCCCTGATGTGCTGTCATTCAATGTTTGAGAAGATAATTAGTACCGGTAATGGATTTATGCAAACCCTTACTGGGAACCAATTAATTACAGGTTAATTAAACAATGACACATACTTTTGCAAACAAGTACTTTGCAAACTAAGGCAAAAGTTTTACGTTTCCATTCATGATTAAAGTTATTATTGCTCCTGTTGAAGATGAAAACAAACAGAAAACAAAGAATATGTCTATGATTTGTTTTTGCTCGCTCACTGTTCTTTGGCTGTAGACATTCCTGTTCTATCTTAGAGTGCAGCCTTTGTTACCAAGTTTGCTGTGCATGCTCATGTGCTGGCTTTCACATTTGGTGGCAGCTCTGTGGTGGCTAATTCTCCTGGCAGCTCAAGATGCAGATTGTGAATTTTGTCTGCAGACAGAGGCTGCATTTATCTGACAGCAGCAGTGTTTTCTAAATCAGATTGTAAAATCGACCAGTAACCTCAGCAAAAAGTCTTTCTGCATGAGTCATGCTGTTATATGTGGGGGAGATAGAGTTTTCCCCCCGATGTGCATATTTCACAGATGTACAAGAGAACACAAGAATTTGTAAAGCCCATAAAGCCCTCCATTAAGCAGCATAGCTGGCTGCATTTAGAGGCGGAGAACAGCTTGGCACATATTTTCTCTACCTCCTACGTCAAACCCTAACAGCTTTGTGTTTCTAGCCTTTTAATTGATAGGTTGTAAAGTTGATGAGTATTTATGAGCCCCAACATACTGTACTAGGAGTAAATCCTCATTTCCTCTCATCCTCAATGTTCTGACTATTTCTTTTAAACATCAAAAGTATTGAAAATTAGGCATCTCCCTTTCTAGAGCTTTCTCTTTTTTACAGTTTTTCTCTCTTTGCATAAAACGGATGGAAGAAAAGATAAAGCAAAGCAGTAGACAGTGATATCTGAAGTAGAGCTAATTTGCACAGTAGCTGAAGTGTATAGCGTGTTGGATAAGCAGGTGATGGGGACACTTCACCTGCATTTGAACTCCTACTGTGTGTTCAACCCTGATAGCTTCTGCTCCTGGTACCCCAGGTCAGGAGATCTTCTGTTGCCACCACAGCCCAGCCCAGTGATTTAGTAATGCTTCCTTTCTTACATGTTGCACTAAATATGAATAGAGGTTAAACAGACTGACAGAAAAAAAGCAATTTAACTCTTTTCAAATTGTAAACTATTTTCTTCAGGTGGGAGTCCTTCCCGTGGCCTTTTAAGGCGGGCGTTGTAAGCTCCATTTGAAGGGAAGTAACCCCGATGTCTCCATGCTTAATCGTTTTAGACCAATTTCTAACCTAAATCACCATTTCTCTCACTGTCAGATCCAGAGACTTTAGTACAGGCTTTTGTAGAATAAATTGTTCTAATGATCTGCTTTCTGGTCTTCCTAAATGGACTTTAGCTCCATTACAGCAACTTCATTACCAAGCTGCAAGAATGCTGATAAGGACCAGGAAGAGAGCTCACATCACACTGATCTTAAAGTCTCTGCATTGGCTACCTTTCTGTATTAGAATAGATTTTAAGGTCCTCTTATTAATATGATAAATAGGGTGGTCCTGTTTATCAGATTTGCTTCAGTTGTGCAGCCCCTCCAGGCCCCTCGGTCTGCCACTGAAACCTGAACTGGGAGCCAAAACATATTTTGAGGCGTCTTACTCCTATGAAGGCCCTCAGCTGTAGAACAGCCTTCCTGAACACCTGAGGGACAGCTGAGAGTTTAGATGTTTTTAAAAGCAACTAAAGTTCTGTTTGACGGTCTCAACAAAGAACGCCACCATTGTCCATGGGAGGTGATCAATTCAGAATTTGCTCCTGAGGTGTCCACTCCATGAGTTTTTCACACCTGAGAATGTGTAAAGACAACTTATGTTTTCCACACTGTAAGCTTAAAATAAACCTCAAAATAAAATATTAACAAAAAGACAAGGGTGATGAACGTTGACAAAACTGAACGAATGACAAAAATTGGAGGGAAGCTACATATTTGTCTTTTCCAGCAGGGAAAGGGAGGGACTGTTAAGCCTTGGTAGGGTTACATGCTTTGGTGGTGTCTATACATTTAATACATTTGTTTAAAATCTGGTAAAAAGCATCTTTTTTAATTCAGACAATATGTTAATCTCCATTTTAAATATTTCCAATATTAATTCATTTCAATTCAGTTTATTTATATAGCGCCAATTCAAATGTCGTCTCAAGGCACTTCACAACAGTCAGGTACATGTATTCCAATTAATCCTAACCATTGAACAGTGCAGTCAAAGTTAGTTATTTATTCAAATTGGATGAAAAGTTTTTCTATCTAAGGAAACCCAGCAGATTGCATCCAGTCAGTGACTTGCAGCATTCCCTCCTCCCGGATGAACATGTAGAGACAGTGGACAGTCACTGGTGTTGAATTTGCAGCAATCCCTCATACTGAGCATGCATGTAGCGACAGTGGAGAGGAAAAACTCCCTTTTAACAGGAAGAAACCTCCAGCAGAACCAGGCTCAGTGTGAGCGGCCATCTGCCACGACCGACTGGGGGTTAGAGAGAACAGAGCAGAGAGACAAAGAGAACAAAAAAGCACTGATCCAGGAGTACTTTCTATGGGAAGGAAAAGGTAAATGTTAATGGCTGTAGCTCCTTTAGTCGTTTCACCTAGAAAGAAGGAACAGATAAACTCTGACCCAGTTTTCAAGTTTAGAGTCTAAAAGAGAGTACATATAATTAGTTACAGTAAAAGCTCAGTTAATTGCTATATCTAGGAGAGAGAAAGGGTTAAACACTGAAAGACAGGGCCATGAGGATCATCTGTAGAGGGTGAGCATTAAGTTGTTGCCAGCAGAAGCTTGGAGGATTCCCCTCTCCAGAAAGGTGTCACAGGTAGACACAGAGTCAGGCGAGGTGTAGCTTCTAGGAAGAGAAAATAGAGAGAACATAAAGTTAAACGCTGAAATAACAGCAAATAATGCAAAATTGGAGAGTAGTATGAGAATATAGCAGAGAGAGTGACAGTGGTCATTTTGTCCTCCAGCAGCCTAAGCCTATAGCAGCATAACTACAGAGATAGCTCAGGGTAACCTAAGCCACTCTAACTATAAGCTTTTTTAAAAAGGAAAGTTTTAAGCCTAGCCTTAAAAGTAGACAGGGTGTCTGCCTCATAGACTAAAACTGGGAGCTGGTTCCATAGGAGAGGAGCTTAATAACTAAAGCATCTGCCTCCCATTCTACTTCTAGAGACTCTAGGAACCACCAGTAAACCTGCAGTCTGAGAACAAAGTGTCTGTTAGGAACATATGGAACAATCAGATCTCTGATGTATGATGGAGCTAGATCATTAAGGGCTTTATATGTGAGAAGGAGAATTTTAAATTCTATTCTGGATTTAACAGGGAGCCAATGAAGGGATGCTAAAATAGAAATATGATCTCTCTTTTTAATTTTGATAATTCTGATAATTTGACCTATTGGAAGCATATACATAGTAAAGAGAATTGGCCCAAGTACTGAACCCTGTGGTACTCCACAATTAATCCTGGAATTTAATGATGATTTATTATTTACATGAGCAAACTGGAATCTGTCAGACAAATAAGATTTAAACCAGCCTAGCGCTGTTCCCCTGATCCCTACAGCATATTCCAGCCTTTCTAAGAGAATATTGCGACTGTCTCAAATGCAGCACTGAGATCTAACAGGACAAGTACAGACACAAGTCCATTATCTGAGGCTAGAAGAATATCATTAGTGACTTTCAGCAGAGCTGTTTTAGTGCTATGATGAGCTCTGAAACCTCACTGAAACTCTTCAAACAGGTCATTGCTGTGTAAATGCTCACACATTTGATTAGCAACTATTTTCTCAAGAATTTTAGATAAGAATGGAAGATTGGATATCGGTCTGTAATTTATTAAGTCATCTCGATCAAGTGAAGGTTTCTTAAGTAAAGGTTTAATTACAGCTACCTTAAAAGCCTGTGGTACATATCCATTTACTAAAGATAGATTAATCATATCTAAAATGGGGCTGGTAATCAGAGGGAACACTTCCTTAAATAATTTGGTTGGGATTGGGTCTAACATACAAGTTGAGGGTTTAGATGAAGCTAATATTTCTGATAACTCAGGAAGCTCCACAGGATCAAAACAGTCCAAACACAGATCAGGTTCTACAGTTGTTTCCAATGTTGTCTCACTTGCTGAGGATGAAGTAATCATCTTCGGGAGTATGTCAAAGATTTTATTTTTAATAGAATCAATTTTATTTTAGAAGAATCCCATAAAGTCATGACTGCTAAGAGCTAAGGGAATGGATGGCTCAACAGAGCTATGACTCTGTGTAAGTTTAACAACTGTACTAAAGAGAAACCTAGGATTATTCTTGTTCTCTTCTATGTCTTTTTATACAACAGTAGGCTATTTTTCCAGATTAAGTAGGAATCTTCTAGGTGTGTAGAGTGCCATTTTCTCTCCAATTTTTTAACATTGTGCTTTAAAGTACGCAGCTCTGAATTAAACCAGGGAGGAAGCCTCCTATGAATAATTCCTTCTTTTTCAAGGGGGCTGCATTGTCTAATGCACCAGGCAATAAAGAAGTAACACTATGAACAAGAGAATCAATTTGTGAAGTGGCAGAAACAAAATTATTGCCCTCCACTGTGCTTTTCTGTGATAATGAGCAAATTAAAAGTGGAACAGATTCTTTAAACGTTGTTACAGCATTGTCTGATAATGATCTACTATAATGATATTTTCTTTCAGGTGTGGAGTACTCAGTTAAATTAAACTCAAAGGTTATTAAAAATGGTCAGTCAGGACAGGGTTATGAGAAAATATTGTTATGTCTTTACACTCAATGCCATATGTCAGCACAAGGTCCAGAGAATGAAGACCAAGGTGGGTAGGTTTGTTAATGTTTTGAGTAAAGCCAATTGAGTCTAAGATACCATTAAAGGCTAAATTTAAGCTATCACTTTCAGTGTCAACATGAATGTTAAAATCCCCCACTATAATAACTTTATCTGTATTTAACACTAAATCAGATAAAAGGTCTGAAAACTGATCTAAAAATTGAGAGTAAGGGCCTGGTGGACGGTACTAAACAACAAACAGAAGTGGTTTTAGTGCTTTGCAATTTGGATGAGGAAAACTAAGGATTAAATATTCAAAAGAGTTGTAGCTATTGATTGGTCTGGGACTAGTCAATAAATCGGACTGAAAGATGGTTGCTACTCCTCCGCCTCACCCAGTATTTCGAGGAATGTGAAAATGTAAATAATTAGTAGCAGTTGACTAATTTATAGTAACATTACATGACAATTGTCTTTTGTTGGTGGGGAAGGGCTTAGCCACTTTGTCGTAATAGTTTTTTACTCCCTGCTAATATGGCATGTCACAGTGCTACAGTGGGGAGAACAAGTATTTGATACACTGCCGATTTTGCAGGTTTTCCCACTTGCAAAGCATGTATTCTTTAGTTTTATCTTCAACGGTGAGTAATCAAATCTAAAACAAAAATCCAGAAAATCACATTTTATTGCATGACATAATTATTTGATTACGAAGTACCAGTATGAATTCGGAATATTAGGATCACCAATGAGTAAGCTGGAATTAATAATGGTTGTTAGGTGATCATATACTTATGTCATGCAATAAAATGCAAATTCATTACTTAAAATTCACACAATGAGATTTTCTGGACTTTTGTTTTAGATTCAGTCCTATGATAAGTACCTATGATAAAAATTGCTTTATAAATATGTATTTCTACATGCTTTGTAAGTGGGAAAACCTGCAAAATTGGCAGTGTAACAAATACTTGTTCTCCCCACTGTATATCCCTCCTCTAATTTTTCATCATCATAGATAGATAGATAGATAGATAGATAGATAGATAGATAGAGAAAATAACAGTGGTGTCTCAGGACTTTCAAAATGAACGTAATGCAAATCTTTGAATTGCTTCGGCTTGTAAATGAATTTGTGAGAGAAACAGCCCATGTAGAATGGATCAGTATTTGTCTCAAGTTAACCCCATCCAGGTTTTTTTGTTGCCCCAAACTTGTTTCATCTTGGAGAGTGAGAACACTTAGGCAAGAAATCAATTCCCATTTCCCAGTAGTGAGATGCCCAAGCTTTTTCTGTGGGCCTGATTTAGCCAGACACAGACTTTAATCTCCCTGTGTATTTGATGGGACAGTTTTTCCTCTGTAGAGTGTTTGTTAAGGGCCTTGCTGCAATCCCTCTGGTAAAACAAGCATCTCAACAGCCGTTATAGCCTTCTTAACACATCCCAACTCCTCCCAGCAGTCATACTCATACAGACACAAAAACACAGCACTCCACATGATGCTACTTTAAGCTCATTGATTAGGCTCTAATTTCCAAACAGATGGTAATGATTTTCTTCGACAAAAAATATAAGCACACAGGTACACATAAAATGTTTGTGGCCCTTAATGAACAACTGGGATCTTATTGTATAGCCACTGACCAAAACATTTATGCTACTTTGTTTTAGGGAAACAGAATATAAAGGCCTTCAGCTTTCTCTGGATCAGGCTACATCCAAGGCCTCCCTCCCATTTAGCAGCAATGGCACCACCAACAGCCTTCCAGAGAACTGCAAAACCCTCAAGAGCAGAGCGATGCGACCCAAAACCAAATCTAGACTTTCACCGTACACACAGGTGAGGATTTCTTTCTCTTGCTGCAAGTCATTCAGATTCTTACAGGTTGTGCTGCAAATGAAGTGAACAGATGGAAAAAGACTAAATGCTGATGAACTGTTTCTAAAATCAAACAGAGTGCAAGCAGCACGTTATTTAAATGATAATTATAGATTTTTAAAGTTGGCTGACTCAAGCCTAAAAATATTTACAGTTTTGGTCAGTAGCTTACACACAACCATCGAGGGTATTGTAGTCCTATTAAATGTTTGCTTTTAATGATTTACTTAAAACATTCTTTTTTCCATGGTGAAATGAGGATTTTCTCTAATCCATACTGGATCCACATTGTACACTCAGACTCATATATTTACAATCATAAAGGAGTATTTAAAAAGGGGTGCTGAAAGTTCTAGAATGTGTTTTAACACACAGAGCTATAGACTGCTCATTGGTGATCCTGATTTACTGCAGTTGGTAGTTTCTCTTTGTTGACATAAAAATAATTTATTTGACAGCAAACTGCTCTTTGGGTTGACCAATGCTCAACAGCAATAGGGAGTAAAGGCAATTTAGGATGTAAGAAGGAGATTTACACAAGTTGGTGAAGCGTTCTGGACCATTTCTAAACAGCTGCAGATAAACGATTGTACATAAGTAGAAGTTATTGAGAAGTGTCACCACTTTACCAGAGTCAGAAAGAACAACCAAATGGTTGCAAACTCTGCTGCTAGATCAACACCTTCAAGCCTTCAACCTTCGCAGCTGCTTATATGAGCAATCCGTAGGGCTATGATGCTGGTAGCATTATGCTGTGGTAGTGATTGCTGTCAGGGCCCTGGTGCATTTCACAAGATGGATCACCTTAAATTAACAGCTAGCTGGATGAAACAGGAACATTCTGTCATGAAATAGTGAACAACAGGACCAAGATGCAGGGAGGAGGTGGAAGGTAGGCAGGTGAAAATTAACGATTTTACTTAAAAAAAAAAAAAAAAAAAAGAAATTACAAAATTTTATCCAAGAGTAACTCAAAATAATAACCATCAAGAGGAACACCAGGAAACGGGCTGGTGGTGCTGCACAAAGAGCAGGTAGTTGATTAGTAGCAGCTGTGAGGGAAGGCGAGGATCTCAAAATAAATTACCTGATAGAACAAGGTAGCAAGTAATCAGAAACCTGAAAAGTATATAAACTAAAAACACAACCCATAATAAAAAAGAATTAACATTCAAAATAAAAAAGATAACAAAGAAACTGGAGCAACGGGAGAACATAACTAAATAGAACATGTTTCAAAAGATAACAGGATCTAAGACAGAGAATAACCATGATTTAAGACTGCAACTTAGGGATATACCACATCAAAAAAGGTCAATGTATCAATAACGTGCCACATGTCCTTGAGCATCAATTACAGCTTGACAACGACATCTCTAGGCAAGAGTAACTAGCCACTAGACGGCGACTCAGGTGATTCCATAGGAGTTCTATGGGACTGAGGTCTGGAGGAAGTGCAGGCCACTCCATTCCAGGTATCCCAGTCTCCAGCAGCCTTTCCCTAATGATGCAACCTTGATAAGCTGGAGCATTGTCGTCCATGAAGATGAAACAAGGCCTGTGTTGTTCATGCGGGGGCACAATGACGGGGTTAATGATGTTATTCAGGTAGTATGGGGCTGTCACCGTACCATTCACAAAGTGTAGGACAGTTCTGTATTGACTAGACTCACCTGACCACCCTAACACCACCACCACCAAAGGCTCATCTGGTGACAACAGTGGCTGATGCATGGCGCTCTTCTTGACGTCTCCAACACCATTGGCTGCCATCATTTCTGCTTAAAGTGACTCGACTTTCATCAACGAACAGGATTTAGGTCCACTGGTCCCTTGCCCAGCATAAGTGCTCCCTGGTCCTTGCAAGACGCTGATGCCTGGTGGTGTGGTCCGGTACCCTTTCAGGTCATCTAGCACAGTGATTCCCAACCGGGGGCACTTCTACCCCTGGTGATTTGTGAGCACATTGCAGGGTGTACGTGGAAACATTAAATATTTTATTTCCAAGATAATGGGTAATTAACATCAGTTAGTAGGAAATATTCTTGGATGTGCAAAATACACCAAGCTGTCCTCAACCAAAAGAGCAAAAAAGGCACAGTAAAACAACTACAGATGGGAAAGACTAGAGCAGGGGTTTCATCGCTGTTCACCTGCATGATGCTCCGCTACTGAATGGAGAGAGAGAGAGAACAGTAAGAGCTGTTTCTAGTCTGCCTCAGATTTATCAAAGCTTATCAAAGACAAGCAAGCTTAGTTATCTCATCAAAGCTCAGTTAAATGATGAATACAAATTAAAACTGATAAAGTGAGCCAGAATATTATTTATATAACTGTTCTCTCAAAGGCAGGTTTATTATTTATGTTGATTTTGTATTTATTTTGATTGTGTATTCGCTTTCACGGCAACAAAGTTATCTTTCTGTTTAAGTTGAGCTGAAAAGAATAAAAAGACTAAGAACGTAATGTCCAAGTTAATGAGATTAAATAAAATTATTTTCATTTAATAATCAGTTTCTATTCTATTTCTATTTTTGCTAATAGGTTGACTGAGGGGGTATTTGTAGTATTACAAAATGGCCTGGGGGGTACAAAAGTCAAAAAAGGTTAGGAACCACTGATCTAGCACGCAGACCATGCTGATGTAAATGGTTTCAAATGCTCTGGTATGACACTTGGGTGCCTCTCATCTCCCTTAAATGTGCCTGGAGTGGAGTGGCATCCATCATCAGTGGGAGATGTGGCCAAAGGACGTCCACTTCTATACCTTTTCGTGCCTCTTCCAGTCTCTCTGTTGCAACCTGCTGATGACACTCTGTGACACTCTAAGCTCAATAGCCACTTCTGTCTGAGAAGATCCTGTTTAAAACCTCACGATACTGAGGTACTGTTGATCAATCGTTATGTGTCTTCTTGCTCTTATGATGGCAAAATTTTAACAGCATGATGAGGAGGACTGTTTAAATACCAATTCTGATTGAACCAGGAAATGTATTGGTCGATTCATGGATCAAACACCTGTTGTTGTGAATTTTGTCATTAATCTCCTTGTCAGAGAACAGCAAGTTGTCCAAAAAGTACTGAAACTTTGAACAGTTGGACATGTGCATTCAGAGGTTTAGAGAAGGTCACATTAAGTTCACCTGTAAAGGTTAAAGTGCATTTTAGGTTCACCCTGAAATGTCACCCAAAAGCCAAATATCCCTACCTTTTTGTGAGTAGTGTTTACCCAAACTGGTTTAGAAATAGATAAAGCAGGCTAGAATTGGGCTCTTGGAATGCTCCACTCAAAGCCCCGATCTCAGTCTTATTGAACATTTCCTTACTGTGAAACCAACCAAATTAATTCAACTCTAACAATGCTGCCACAAAAAGTGCTCAAATATCCATCCAGTACTGTACTAGAAGCTAGCCAATATTTATACAATGTATACTTTCATGTTCTGGCTTCTATTCAGATTCTTATTTGCCTCCTCCAGGAGACCCAATGTTATTTGTTTACATAAACATGCACTGTAAATTTAAGTAATCTATTAAAAATTATGATGACATCCATCTAACATAAAGGCACCACAGAGAACAAATTGAATGCTCAACACCCACAAAAAGATCTCATCTGACATAATAACCAAAATTACAAGAAATTATACAATATACCAGCCCTGTTGCCCAGGAGGCTGTACCTCCCCGAGGATAAGCTGTTCAGTCAGCAAGCAGGTTAAATTTCCATTGTTGTGGCTTCAACATGTACCACTGCACCCGTTATGTCCTGACAAAGGTACTGACCTTCTCTTCATCGCTCCCCACCCGCCTCCATAGAAAGCTATTCTGAGTTACTTCTGCTGTAATTCTCCTCCTCATTATCTTTATCGCAGGAAGCCATTATGCTGCCGTGTTTACTGCTGGGCCTATATTCCCCTCGCTACGATGCCCTCTCTCAGCAACCTTAGGCGAGTGTTCAACTATTTACATTTCCACGTTATTTTTTTTTTCATTTTTTTCAAAACCAGTTCACTTACTATTCAAAAGATGTACAAATATTTTCTTGGGCCAAAAATACAAAAAGCATTAAGAAATGGGTGCATAGTGGTGAGATGAAAATCACTGAAAAATGTATGTTGTATTATTAGTGAAGCCTGCTATAAAAGTACAGCTCAAAGGAATCATTAAAAAAACCAAATAATTGCTTTTAAGGCATGATGATTGTATGTAAACGTCTGACCATAACCTCCAAATTATCTAAACTATTTGGTCATTATGAGTGTTTTATTGAGGAACTGGGAACTGGGGCATCCTGATCTCTCTAAAAGGATCCTATTAGGTCTCTTTTCTTTTGTGAGTTATCTGGACATTTCCTTGCATTCTCAGATCATAAACGTGTTTTTCTCTTGTGTCTGTTAAAGATACACAATGTACAAAAATTATTTCACTTAAACCATAATCAAAGTTTGTTCCAGCACAGTACAGACCTCACCTTCATCTATCCTACAGTGGAGAATTTCGCATAAAATTTCTTTGGTTTGTGCAGAGGTGACTTGAGTGAGTTCTAATTGTTACTTGATCTGGCAGGTTAAGGCTATAGAAGCAGTTTGGGGCTGAAGAGTTTCTCTAGCCAGCAAGGCAAAAATCTGGTCATTAACAACCAGCTTTTGAACATGACACATAAACCTTTCAGCCACTCATTGTGGTGGATGGGTGCTGAAGACAAAGAAGTCTGTTGCTTGCAGTGTGTGTTCAAGACAGGTACCAGTAGGTGATCTGGTTGTGTTTTCCAACCTATAGCTTTCAGTGATACATTTACAAATTTACAAAAAAATAAACTATTATTTTTTTGTGTATGCGTTAAAACTTTTTTGCCATCCACAGCAACATTCAATGGAATTCCAACATTTTGAAATAAAATCATAATCATTTATTTGGCAAGTTTTGTTTCATTTATTTCTGTAACAATGGTCTCTAAACAGTTTCACTTTCCTAACGCATTTCTTCTTTCCTGTTGCAGTATCCCAGCTTCCAAGCAGATCGATCAGAATCTGACCTGGACAGTCCATGGGGCAGCAGTCCCCTCACAGACTCAGCTTCCCCTCAGCTGGAACCCAGTGAAGGCATGGACGCCTCATACAGCTACAGGAACTTTTCTGATCCACGCAGCCTCTGCTACAGCTTGTCTGAGGAGCAGCATCACACCACCAGCAATATTCACACACACTTTCACACGCATGGTCAAGGTCAGAGTTGTGAGAGGGGTCGATGTGATGCGGGTAGATATTTTCTTGGAGCTCCTCCAGCCAGCAGGGAGACGTGGTTCGGCACAGCCCGGCCCTTCATACCACTGTCTAAGAGTTGCTTGGACAACGGTGATGGATACAGCAACAGTATGGCACGCATCTCAGCAATCCAGAGCAGCCAAGGTGAGCTGGCTACACATGTGGGCTAGAGTTTGGGAAAACAGAGCATGAATAAAATGAGCAGGAAAATTCTGGCAGCAGCTGTACCTGCTATCAGTAATATTGGTTCAGGTTACTTCTTCCGACTGTTGTGTTCATATTGTTTCTCCTTCTGCAGGCCGAGCCCACTGGGAGGAAGACAGTATAGTCAGTTCCCCAGATGGAGGCTCAGCTAGTGACTCAGGGGATCAGTATCGACCAGATCACTACTCCTGCAGCCCAGAGGAGCCCAGTAAGATTGAGACTCTGATCAGGGCAACGCAGCAGATGATCAAGGAAGAGGAGAGTCGAATGCATTTGCTCAAGGGCTTTGAAGATACACCACCAGGTCTTGCCAACGGACTTCACAGGGGCACTGCCTCAGGCTTTACTTCAGAATACACTCAAGGTTCCTTACAAACTATGGTGTACCGAAGTTTTAATCAAGTGATAAGCCCTGCTCCTAGCCCTAGCCCTCTATCCAGACTTAGCGGTCCTGGTGCTGAGCGTTTGCACAAGCCCAAAGACTACCTCCAGGTCGACATGACTCCCCGATCTTTGCAGTTACACCACCCATTTAGTCGGTTGGGTGCATGCTCAGCTTCCCCCACCCCCACCCCTGCAGTCTACCCCTCCCACAGTCATTCGCGACCCTATGTAGACAAACATCCTGCATATTCCCTGACAGGCTACACTCTGGAGCACCTGTATGACCCTGAGAACCTGCGGGGCTACTGCACCTCTGCTAGCACTGACCCTGTCCACTACGATCACTTCCTTGTACCAGGAGAACAAAACCCTGGCCATAAAGGCCCCTCAGTCATTATCACCAACAGTAGCTAACGCTCAATAACACCCACGCAGGGACCAGACTCACAATGCATGAGCTAGTTGGCTCTCTGGCAGAAAGGAGACATTTTCAGTTTGCCTTCTGACTCAGCAACAAATCAGGCACTTCTTTTAGAGCCAATATCCTACATTTTAAATAATGAATGTTTTTTTCTGCATATATTAAAAATATTCACAAGATGAAACAACAAAATCCAAATTGAAAACCGGTGGCTGAAATCTTGACAGATAATTTAATTTCATCACTGCTTACCTCTTTTATTTATCTTGTTTTAAGGCTGAAAGAAAGGATCATGTGACACCCCAACACATTTGTTAAACCCACCCTAAAATATGAGGAGCCAGTTAGGGAGCTTCTCTTGGCATTTGGAGTCATACTTTCATCTTCATTTCTTCTCTCAATCACTGAGGTGAAATCTAGTCATGTTCCATTTTAAAGTTAAGAGCCAAAGAGCTTGTTTTACCACGGCCATTTTACATCGTTAAACAGCTCACAAGTGTGAGATTCTGATCAAGTCCTATAAAACAGCCCTGGGTCTGAAGCAGCCAACCAACTAGCTGCAAGAGGGAGCTTTGCTGCATGCTATGGATGTGCAACAACAAGATGCACGTACATAGGGATGTAAATAAAAGGTTTGCTGGTTTTCTTATGTTTTATATTCAAAATTATACAGTACATGGATACTATTTTCAAATAGACCTTAGAAGCAACAGTGTCTCTTGTTAAACAAGCAGTCTGCCTGGATCTTTTTCTGATAACTTCCACTATGCAGTCATACAACCTTAGTTCTAGTTCCAAGTTGGGACGTTATTTAAAATGTAAATAAAAACTGAAGGCAAGGATTTGTAAATCCTGTTCAATCTACATACAATTGAATACACTACAAAGACAAGATTTTTAATGTCCACACTGATAAACATTATTTTTTCACTCATTTTGAATTCAATGCTTGGAACAAATTCCACAAAAGCTGGGACAGGTGCAACAACACACTGGGAAAGTTGAGGAATGCTCAGAGAACACCTGTTTGGAACATTCCACAGGTGAACTGGTTCATTAGAAACAGACAAGTGTCATGATTGGGTATAAAGGAGCGTCCCTGAAAGGCTCAGCTGTTCACAAGCAAGGATGGGGTGAGTTTCACCACTTTGTGAACAATTGTAGTTTTGCAGGACTTCAACTACAGTCTATAAAATATAAATACAAGATTCAGAGAATCTGGAGACATCTCTGCACATAATCAGCAAGGCCGAAAACAACCACAATGAACGCCCATGACCTTTGACCCTCTGTAGGCACGACATTAAAAACTGCCATCATTCTGTACTGGATATTACCTCGTGGGCTCAGGAACCCTTCGAAAAACCATTGTCAGTTAACACAGTTCGTCGCTAAATCTACAAGTTAAAACTACCATGCAAAGTAAAAGCCATGCATCAAAAACACCCAGAAACACCGCCGGCGTCTCTGGGCCTGAGCTCATCTGAGATGGACTGATGGAAAGTGAAAAATGTGCCCAGGACATGCTGGAGGAAAGAGGAAAAGGACTGTCTGGATTGTTATCAGCGCAAAGTTCAAAAGCCATCACCATGATGCTATGGGAGTGTGTTAGTGCCCATGGCATCATGGGTAACTTGGGTACATACAGATTTGGAGCAACACATGGTGCCATCTAAGCAGAGACGTCCCTGCTTATTTCAGCAAGACAATACCAAGCCACATTCTGCATGTGTTCCAACAGCATGGCTTCATAGTGAAAGAGTGCAGGTACAAAACTGGCCTGCCTGCAGTCCAGACCTGTGTACCATTGAAAATGTGTGGAGCATTATGAAGCACAAAATACGGTGACCCTGGACTGTTGAGCAGCTGAAGTTGTATAAAAGCAAGAATGGGAGAGAATTTCACCTACAAAGCTTCAACAATTAGTGTCCTCAGTTCCCAAACACTTATTGAGCGTTGCTAAAAAGAAAGGTGATGTAACATGGTGGTAAATATGACCCTGTCCCAGCTTTCATGGAACATGTAGCAAGCATATGAATATTTGCAAAAAAGTTTATCAGTTTGAACATTAAATGTATCCAGCTTCATTTAAACTGGGGTTGTTTGGCATATAAAATGTTATTTCACAATGCAGGGTGGATGAAGTACTTGTAGGGAAAAAGTCACAAGGATGCATCTAAGAACTTTGAAAATCTGTGAGTGTAACAATGAGCTCAACTGCTGAGGTGTGACTCAAACATTTAGTCAAAAATATCATACACAGTCTGGTTACTGTACCACTTTATGCTGCGCTGGATTCATTTTGGAGTGGCATACAGACATGAAGATGAAAAATCTTCAGATTTCATATGATAGAAAACTAGGAAAATTGAGAAGTGGTCTATGTAACTGGAGTCAGTTTTTCCCGACTTGTCCAGAGCATCCACCTGTTTGGCCACACTGAGCTTTCTAACATTTTGCACTGTATGTAAAGTTATCTTCATATGTTTTGTTTTTTTCTTGCTGAGGAGACATTTTTACTGTGCAGGTTCATCCTGACAGCTATAGGGTGTCATTTTTAACCTTAAAAATTCTAATATGCAATGCCATTCTCTGCACTTTCTCACTCACTGTTTGAGAAAAAGACAGATACACTCATGACTGTCATATTACATAATAAATATGACCTGACATTGAGATCTGCTCAGACTGAAAGAATAACTGGATATTTCTATTTACGAAATCACATATATTTTTCATTAGGAGTGGCTGTAGGAATATTAGGTCTGTGTCCATATGCAACTTGTTGGGATGCCAGGCCAGGCAGCTCGAATGACCCGTTTACCTAGATGGATCTCTGAAGCAACTGTTAGTAAATGTTATGTTGGCATGTTTGTACAAAAATATTTAAGTGTCAAGATTTCCTTTTTTATGTCCTCAGCTTCTAAATGAACCTATATTTATACACATTTGGATTTTCTTTTATTTAGTTTGGCAAAGCCTGAAACGTGTTTCATTTCTTAATGTTATTTATAGTGTTACTGTAACTATGTCCAGAAGAGAAAATTCTTTCATGTGTAAGCACATGTGTAAAAACTGTATTTATTGATTAAATGTTTCCATATGAATTTGAGTTTGCAATAATAGCTTGTTTAATGAGTGTGTTTTGACAGATTCTAAAGGATCACTAAATAAACCCTTTTTGCAGGGATGTCTCATGTTTCTTTTTCTGTCTGTTGCTTTCATTGGATCTCTTAGTCAGCAAAACACTTCTTGAAATCCTCCTTCGATGTAATGAAAAGGCTCGACAGTGCATTTTCTTTTACATCTGTGGTAAAATCAGACAAAATTTTCATTTATAGATTAAGACATTGTTTTCAGGATGATAGTAACTTTGTTTAATCATCAAGTCCTGTTAGTCAGGCCAAAAGAAAACATACGCACTATATTACATATTACGACGTAATAAAGTCCGGCATGATAATATATTCAACATAGTATCGTCCAGGAAACAGAAATGTTAGTTATTTCCTCAGTGGAGATGTCACTACACTATACTTAGTAGCATACCTATACATTGTATTAAAGAGTAGCGTTCCTTCAAAATACATATTTTACTCAAGTAGAAGTAAAAAAGTACAGTGTGTTAAAACTACTAGAAGTATTTTTTTTTTTTATAGGTTACTCAAATAAATGTAACTACTTTCTACCCACCTTTGACTATGCTGTACCTTAAGGATAAGCAATGAAGGCTTCATAATTATCAGCCAATCAGGATTGGCATAAAGGGATAAGTAGTGGAGGTGTATGCCATAGTTAGAAATCTCAGTCATGCTACTCTGAAAACCAGAGTTTGAAAAGTTGTTTTGTAATTGTTTCCACAGTGGAGTCCAAAAGTGGGCCAGCTCTTCTGTGTTGGCGCCCATCCCCTCATCCCTAACATATGCAACAGCACAACTTGGTAGGGTCTTGATGTTTGGGACGATAGACCAGTGGGCTCCCATCTGGCTCCCGGGGACGTGTCTGTCTGGCCGTGCGCCACAGGAGCTATGCTGGACTCTGGTGGGCATCACTCCCTCTTGAGCTCTCAGAGGGACGATGATAATAAAAAGAGACTTACAAATCGACACAAGACAGGATCATGAGGATAACGGGCATGGAGCAGGCAGCAAACAGTGTAGTACACAGGAGGAACCAGTGGAGAATAATGAAACCAAGGAGTATAAATGCTCAGGGAAGTGGAGAATGGACCAGTGAACTGAGAGAGTTAATCTAGGAGAGAATAAGGTGCAGCTGGTGTGAGAGAGACTGAGGGTAACTGAGGGAGAGTGACTAATTAACACTAATGAGCAGGGAGTGCAGGGAGGTAGCAGAAATCATGTCAGTGAACTGAAATAAGTAAACAATGAGACAGCCAATAGAACATAAACAGGAAGAAACCAGATCTATAAGGAGATACGAACTAAAACATCGAACCTAGGAATCCAGGGAAGTAACAAAATCCTAAACAACAGAATGACTCTAATAAACCTGAATGAACTGAAATATAGCCAGCGAAGAACCTGGGAGAGAAGAGAAAGTAAACAGAACACAAGCTCAAAACCCCAAACACAGGCAGATCATGACAGAAAAAGCCGGAATATTTCTTTTTTAGTTTCAAAAGTGAAAAATCTCCATTTTAAATGTACGAAATTCAGACATGATATTATGTTTTTTCATGTTTCACTCAAGACATTATCAATAGGCAAGTAGGAATTTGAGATTTTTTTTACTTCTAAAGAAAAATTGTTGCACTTGTCTTTTGCTTTATCCGGGACTGGGTCACGAGGGCAGCAGACTTCCCTCTTCCCAGACACCTCCTCCAGCTCCTCTGGGGCAAGCCAAAGGTGTTCCCAGGCCAACCGAAAGACATACTCCCTCCAGCGTGTCCTGCGCCGTCCCCTAGGCCTCCTCCTGGTGAGAGGTATATGGAACACTTCCTGGAGGAGGCATCAAGAACCTTCTCGATGTGGAGAAGCAGCGTGTCTAGTCCCCCCCCAGATGGCCGTGCTCCTCACCCTATCTCTAAGGGAGTGCCTGGCCACCCTGCGGAGGAAGCTCATTTCAGCTGCTTGTATCTGGGATCTTGTTTCTTTTGGTCATGACCCAAAGTTCATGCCCATAGGTGAGGGTAGGATTGTAGACCGACCGGTAAATTGAGAGCTTCACTTTTTGGCTCAGCTCTCTCTTCACCACAATGAACCAGTACAGCGTCCTAATTACTGTGGTGGCCGCACTGATCCATCCCCGAGATACTTGAACTCTTCCACTTGAGACAGGAGCCCCCCTCTAACCTGAAAACGGCAAGCCACCCTTTTCCAGTCAAAAACCATGATCCTGAGCTGATCATTAGCCTAGCTGCTTCACACTTGGGTGCAAACTGGCCCACTGCATGGTGTAGGTCTTGGCTAGAGGGGGCCAGCAGGACCATGTCATCTGTGAGAGACGAAATCCACTGGTCCACAAACCAGACCCCCTCCGGCCCTTGGCTGCACCTTGATATCCTGTGCATAAAATTTATGAACATGGCCGATGACAAAGGGCAGTCCTGTTGGAGTTCAACATGCACCGGGAACAGGTCCAACTTAGTGCCTCAATGCGGACCAAACTCCTGTTCTGCTTGTACAGAGACCGGATGGCCCCTAATAAAGGGCCCCTGACTCCGTACTCCTGGAGCCCCCCCCCCAGGGTACCACAAGGGACATGGTCAAATGCCTCCCAACGGGTCGGGCAAACCCTCGAGCACCCTGTTGAGGGTGTAGCGCTGGTCCATTGTTTCACAGTTGAGACGAAAACCACACTGCTCCTCCTGAAGCCGAGGTTCGACTATCAGCCGGACTCTCCTATCCAACACCCTGGCATAGGCCTTACCAGGGAGGCTGAGGAGTGTGATCACCCAATAGTTGGAACACACCTCTCTTGTGAAGGGGGACCACCATGGTCTGCCAGTCCCGAGTCACTGTCCCCGACCACCCTGCAATGTTGAAGAGGCGTGTCAGTCACGATAGCCCCACAACATCCAGAGACTTGAGGTACTGAGGGCTAATCTCATCAACCCCCGAAGCCTTGCCACTGCAATGCTCTTTGACCACCTCTGTGACATCAGCTTGGGTGATGAACAAGTCCAACTAAGAGTCCCCAGTCTCTACTTTCACCAAGGTAGTGGTGATGGCAGGATTGAGGACATCCTGGTAGTACTCCTTGCACCACCCGATGTCCCCCATCGAGGTCAGCAGCTCCCTACAGTGTTGGCAAAGCACTGCTTCCCTCTTCTGAAGCGCCGGACGGTTTGCCAGAATCACTTCGAGGCCGACCGGTAGTCCTTCTCCATGGCCTCACCAAACTCCTCCCAGGCCCGGATTTTTGGCCATGCTACCTCCCAGGCCACAGCATGCTTAGCCTTATGGTACCTGTCAGCTGCCTCAGGCCAACAAGCCAACCACAGCCGATAGGACTCCTTCAGCTCGACGGCATCCTTTACTGCCGGTGTTCACCACTGGGTTCGGGGATTGCCAGTTTGGCTTTAGGTTTTCAAAGCTTTAACAGATGAAATATCTACTACTGATGGCACAACCAAACATGCAGATTCCACGTGAAAATGGTTAAAGTTTAGAAACTTGCCAAAGGACAATTGGGCAGTTATTCATAGTATCACTGTAGAAACAGCGAAAATCTCTGGGTGCATTTAATGGTCGGTTTCTGGGTGTAAACAATAGGATTGGCACAGATTATATGTGACTGTTCTGGGCACATAAAACAACTGCTGAAAATTGACAAGGTGAAATTTCCAATTAAACCTGTAGATTTGTGGGACTTTTTAGGTCAGAGATGCCACTCTCCTCTCAGTCCTGATGGACATTTAATGGTTGCAAATAACCCCCACACCCCCCACCAGGACCTCTCTGCATTGGCTTTGACTCATCAAGTCATTTGTCTTGCTCCTTATCTCCATATTTAATCCCTATATTTAACAAGTTTCCCCTCGTTCTTCTTCGCTTAGCACCCTACATTCTTAATACAACCTTTTCTTTAATCATGTCAGTTTGACTGATTTAATTCTGTCCATTATTGTTGCTATAAAAACAGTGAGACACACTAGGAAAGCCTCTGGTTATGCAAATGTTATGGCTGTCCAGAGATTGTCACTTTATTTACACTGAACAAAAATATAAACGCAACACTTTTGTTTTTGTTCCTAGTTTTCATGAGCTGAACTCAAAGATCTAAAAAAATAACCATTTCTCTCAAATATTGTTCACAAATCTGTCTAAATCTGCAATAGTGAGTAATTCTCCTTTGCATAGATAATCCATCCCACTTCGCAGGTGTGGCATATCAAGATGCTGATTAGACAGCATGATTATTGCACAGGTGTGCCTTAGGCTGGCCACAATAAAGACCACTCTGAAATGTGCTGTTTTGCTTCATTGGAGGGGTCTGAAAACCAGTCAGTATCTGGTGTGACCACTATTTACCTCTCGCAGCTCAACACAGCTACTTCGCATTGAGTTGATCAGGTTGTTGATTGTAACCTGTGGAATGTTGGTCCACTCCTCTTCAATGGCTGTGCAAAGTTGATGGATGTTGGCAGGTACTGGAACACGCTGTCGTATACGCTGATCCAGAGCATCCCAAACGTGCTCAATGAGTGACACGTCCGGTGAGTATGCTGGCCATGCAAGAACTGGGATGTTCTATTTCGTTTAGGCTTCACCCTTTAAGGCTATGGCTAGTGGGTTTATACCTTTGCCCTTTTGCTGCAAAACGTTAGCCCACGCCCACCTGCTGTATAGGCCCCATCCCGGTCCGTATAAATTACGGTGAGACCAGCAAATGGCTCCCATTTTTTCTTCAGCGACAGCTTATCAGCCCTGATTTTAACAACAAAAGAACAATGGCTAGCGCCGGCACTATCCGCCTTTGCCCGGCATGTCACACAGGTTACAGCATCACCAGTCCATGCCCAGGGCCTTCTGGTGTCGGTGACCACCCCACTTCCGGCGATGGTCGCGCTTGTTAGCGCAATGCCGGAGCTCATAGCCAAGGTAGCTAATGCTAAAGGTGTCTCTGTTCCCGCACCTTTAGCCCAGCTTCCTACTGATGACACGGCGGGAAAATTCGCCCCAGCTCATCCAACCCGCCAAGATCCAGTCTGGCCCCGTTTCCTTGCGGTAACTGCTTACCTGTCAGGAGTGGCAGTCGAGCCGCTTGTCTCCACCTTCACACCCATCATGAGGGTGGAGTCCCTGGTGGATCAGGGGTTTCCCCCAGTTCCTGCGTTGGAGCCCAGTCTGTTGGCAGTTTTTGGGGTTGGGTCAGCCCGGCGCATCGGACGACGGCCTGTGCCCCCCTCCTTCAGCGATCAGATCACGATCAGGCTGACAGATCGCTCCCACCATTGTGCTGCTCAGGTCCCTGCGGCAACGAACCGCCTTCCTGGCCTGCTCCATTTCTAAGAAGGCTCCGGAGATGGAGTTGCAACCGGAAGATGTGGAGGAATTCTGCAACTTTGCGGACACCATCCTGAACCTCTGTGCAGCGTCGGCTGTGTGCTCCTCCCGCATCGCTGCCTGGCAGATCTTGCTGCAGAAGCAGATGTGGCTTCGGCTCTCCTCCTTCATTCCCGAGGATTTTAAAAGAGAGTTACTGGAGGGACCGATCACTCAGGATGGGCTGTTCGGTCCTCATTTCCAGTCTGTGCTGGGGCAGCTGTAGACCTCTCAAGAGGAGCTGGAATGGGTCAGGAGACATGGGTCTCTTAGTCGCCGAGGCATCCGATCTTCCCATACCACCGGCCGCTGCGGGATCGCCGTGATCAGCGGCATCAGTAGAGGTGTACCACGACCGCTGTCGCGGCTCCCCAATTCCCTCCGCCCACTGCACCTTCTACTCAACCTCAGCTTGTGGATGAATGGCACAACAATGGGCCTAAGGATCTGGTCACAGTATCTCTGTGCATTTAAAATGCCATCGATAAAATGCATCTGTGTTCGATGTCCATGACATATGCCTACCCATACCATAACCTCGCCGCCACCATTGGCCACTCAATCCACAACGTTGACATCAGCAAACCGTTCACCCACACAGCGCCACACACACTGTCTGCCATCTGCCCTGAACAGTGAAAACGGGGATTCATCTGTGAAGAGAACACCTCTCCACTGTGCCAGACGTCATTGAATGTGAGCATTTGCCCACTCAAGTCGGTTACGAAGATGAACTGCAGTCAGGTCGAGACCCTGATGAGGATCACTAGCATGCAGATGAGCTTCCCTGATGGTTTCTGACAGTTTGTGCAGAAATTCTTTGGTTGTGCAAGCTGATTGTTTCAGCAGCTGTCTGGGTGGCTGGTCTCAGATGATCTTGGAGGTGAACATGTTGAATGTAGAGGTCCTGGGCTGGTGTGGTTACACGTGGTCTGCATGTGTTTGTGAGGCCGGTTGGAAGTACTGCCAATTTCTCTGAAATGCCTTTGGAGATGATCTATGGTGGAGGGATGAACATCCAATTCACAGGCAACAGCTCTGGTCGACATCCTTGCAGTCAGCATGCCAATTGCACTCTCCCTCAAAATTTGCGACATCTGTGGCATTGTGCTGTGTGATAAAACGGCACATTTCAGAGTGGTCTTTATTGTGGCCAGCCTAAGGCACACCTCTGCAATAATCATGCTGTATAATCAGCATCTTGATATGCCACACCAACGAGGTGGGATGGATTATCTTTGCAAAGAAGTACTCACTATTGCAGATTTAGACCGATTTGTAAACAATAATTGAGAGAAATGGTTATTTTGTGTTTACAGACAATGTTTTAGATCTTTGAGTTCAGCTCATGAAAACTGGGAGCAAAAGCAAAAGTGTTGCATTTATATTTTGTTCAGTGTACTTATTTTAAAATGATAATTAAATATTCAATAGCATTTATTTTCATTCATTTAATTTCTGCATGTTCGTGCATCCTCGGACAAATCCATTTCTCATATTGGCTTTTTTACACGTCGCAGAACATTTTTCCATCGGCCGTCCTCAACCAGAACTACTCCTGCTCCCACTGAACTCTGTACTCCCACCTAACCTCCTTGCTGCCTCTTGCTCGCTCCGTAGTTGCCCAGGGCTGATTACTTGTTCGTTATTCATCTTCCACTGCATCAGTCCCTCTTTTATCAACACCTTCATTGTTATTGGGGTTTTTGAAGAAACTTCGGACACTCATTTGGCGTGACATTTTTCTGAGTGACGCCAACAATCGATAAAGTGAAAAAACAGCTAATTAATATGCTAACCCGCCACCAAGTGGTCAGGGGTGTGAATTGCAGTCTGTCAAAATGACTAATGGGCTTCAGATTTTCCTGTCACCATTCAAAACTAACGGTCAAAAATGGAAAAAATTCGGTTAATGCAACCCCTGTGTCTGTCAATAAAAATAGAAAAAAATTCCAAATAGAAACAATGCATATATTGACTGTTGAAACTATTTGGGGCATCGTTATAGCCCCGCTTAGTAGTAATGCTTGTGTACTCAACCCATAGATAAGAGTGTCAAGGCTCATCCACTGTCATTTTGTAGGTGGGAGCCTACAATCAAATCAGTCTTTGATTTTCTGTAGATGCTTCAAAGTTTTTCTCTTAAATATTTTTAGAGCTCAACAGATGCTGCAATATGTCATTATGCTCATAAATTGTTACTATCCTCCGTCAAGATTTCAACCTCCTTGCTTACCTGCCGACCACCATCACCAGGCAAGTCAGTTGAAGTGTCTTGCCTAAGGACAGAACTGAGATGGACAGAGCAGGGGTTCGAACTGGCAACCCACCGGTTACAGGATGAACTCCAACCACCCGAGCCACAGCTGTTTTCATACTGCGAGCAGCAAAGATTTAATTGAATTCAATTCAGTTTTATTTATATAATGTCAATTCACAACATGTCCTCTCAAGGCATTTTACAAAGTCAATTCAATCGAATCATACAGATTTCAAGTCAGGTTCATACATTCCAATTAATCCTAACCATTGAACAGTGCAGTCAGATTCAGTTATTTATTCAAATTGGTTAAAACGTGTTTCCAACTAAGGAAACCCAGCAGATTGTATCGAGTCAGTGACTTGTAGCATTCACTCCTCCTGGATGAGCATGTAGAGACAGTGGACAGTCACTGGCGTTGACTTTGCAGCAATCCCTCATACTGAGCATGCATATAGTGACAGTGGAGAGGAAAAACTCCCTTTTAACAGGAAGAAACCTCTAGCAGAACCAGAACCAGGCTCAGTGTGAGCGGCCATCTGCCACAACCGACTGGGGGTTTGAGAGAACAGAGCAGAGACAGAAAAAGAACACAGAAGCACTGATCCAGGAGTACTTTCTATGGGAAGGAAAAGTAAATGTTAATGGACGTAGCTCCTTTAGTGGTTTCATCTAGGAAGAAAGAACAGATAAACTCTGAGCCAGTTTTCATGTTTAGAGTATGAGAGAGAGCACATACAGTTAGTCACAGTAAAAGCTCAGTCAGTAGCAATGTCTAGGAGAAAAATAGGGTTAAACACTAAAAGACAGGGCCAAGTGGATCATCGGTTGAAGGTGAGCATTAAGTTGTTGGCAGCAGAAGCTTGGACGATGTCCCCCTCCAGGAAGGTGTCACAGGTTGATACAGAGTCAGGCCAGGTGTAGCTTTTAGGAAGACAAAAGAGAGAGAACAAAGTTAAAAGCTGAAATAACAGCAAATAATGCAAAATTGGAGAGTAGTATGAGAATGTAGAAGAGAGAGTGAAAGTGGTCATTATGTCCTCCAGCAGCCTAAGCCTATAGCAGCATAACTACAGAGATAGCTCAGGATAACCTAAGCCACTCTAACTATAAGCTTTATCAAAAAGGAAAGTTTTATTTAAGATAAATACCACATTATAAAATTAAGTGATGAAGCTCTTTGAGATGTCTGCAAAGCATTCAGGTAAGTCTTTATCTCATTAAGGCAAAACATTTCAGCGTTTTTGCAAGCTGAAAAACAGGTGCAACACTTTTACCTGGGGCTGCTGTGCAGTAAGCCTACATTTAAACAAAGTGTGGTTGTTCTAATTGGATTAACCTACCTGTGTTTCTTAACAGAGGTTTTGTCTATTTGTTGCCTCCCCTCCACCTCTAACCCCCCTGTTCCAGCCTGCCTGCAGTTAGAGGTAGCAGTGCATGTCTAATGGAGGCTCCATAAGGTTAAGTTCTGCACTCATTTGTTTTGGAAGCTTTTCTCTGTGGTTTCCCATTCATGTCCACACATCCTGGACCTCTCACTGACAAATCATTTACAGATGCTTCTTAGCTCAACATGCTCATCTAATAAGCATGCAACAGCAGCCAGGGCTCAGGAAACATACTGAAATGAGCACAGGCTCTTAAAATAAAAAAGGAATCGATTTCCCTCCCATAGCTGCATAGTTTTGTTTTATTAGTGATACATATCAGATCATATAGATGAATTTATAACTGATGAATTTTTGATAGGTAGCCAGTGAGCTCTACAAAGCCCTAAACTAATCATAAATGTTTTTTTTTAAGGAAATCCAACAAAAGCAACCAAAAGTGTCATACCCTGAGAATCCATTATTGGTCACCAAATATATATATATATATATATATAATATATATATATATATATATATATATATATATATATATATTGACACCTTTAAAATAAATGTAACCATGGATCTGCGTAATTCAGCAAACATGTCTTGGCCACATCTGTGGTCCTGGAGCTATAGCTTTTATCCTTTGTCACAAACATGAACTCCACTTTTTGTAAACCACAATTTATCAACACAAGGAAGACTATGAAAGTGTTTCTGCTTTAAAGTCAAGTAATGGGGAGTACATAATGAAACATTTATTTCTGACTGAAATTGAGTCATTAGGAGAAAATATTATATTATATCCAATTTTTAACCTATAATCATTAGAGACACAGGCTCACACACAAACACACTCTCATACCAATCCTAAACTGCAAAGAATACAAATAACAACGGATGTTAAATTACCATGAAGTATGAAGGGTCATTCACAATGTTCAATGGTCTGCTCTAAAATACCTTGCCGCTTTTAACAAAATGCAAATGTTCCTTAAAATCTAAAACACGTTCCACACTGAGAATGTCAACATTTTTTTAATGTAACTGATTTTGTGCTCAAAATGGCACCATGCTCTTCTGTTCATTTGTTTCACCTTCTGTAATTCAGAGAATGGTCCTTTGACTTTTTTAACAAAATTTATATCCATATGAAGTTGTGTGAAAATAGACCTGCAAAGAATAGAATAGAATAGAATAGAATAAATAGAAAAGAAAAGAAAAGAAAAGAAAAGAAAAGAAAAGAAAAGAAAAGAAAAGAAAAGAAATATCCTTTATTGTCCCTCAGTCGGAAAAGTCAGGTGTACCAGAAGCAAAGTACAGGCAAGTCAAAGCATGCAGATTCACATTAGAGTAAAAATATTAAAACAGAGTGTGTACAGTAAGGGCAAATTTACAGCATAACACAAAAAATACTGTGCCACTTGTAAGAAATAAATACTCAGATTCATGCATGGGTTGAGAAGCATTGTCCAACAATGTCCATGTGACCGTGTTAATCACATATTCATTCTTCTTTATTTGAGGGGAATATCTTTCTCAAACACTCTTAAGGAAACAACAAAAACAGAAGGTCTAGCGGTGGGCCGTGATTTCCTAATAATAGCTGGCCTGGGAACGCCTTCGGCTCCCCCCCGGAGGAGCTGGAGGAGGTGTCTCTGCTCAAACTGCTGCCCCCGCGACCCGGTCCCGGATAAGCGGAAGACGACGAGTACGAGTACGAGTATTTGAACTCATTCAAGTTCCATCCATCCATTATGTGCAGCTTATCAGGGATAGGGTCGCAGTGGTAACAGGCCCAGGACGAAAACGTCCCGTTCACTGGCAAGATTCACTAGCTCAGCGAGTTCTGGGTCTTCCTTGGGGTGTATCTGGGATACATACAAAGGCAGGAGACATCCTTATCACAAACCTCAACTGACTCTTTTCGATTCAGAGGAGCAGTGGCCTAGTTCATTCTTAGCTATCATTACGATCCCTGATTTGTTCTTAAGCTAGGTTTATGCGCCTGGTTGTGCACCTCCGAATTTTTGTAACTTGGCGTGGACCGTGGGCGCTGCGGTCTGTTCAGAATGAACCAAGATAAAAGTGCAAACATTTCACTGACAAAGAAATCAGTTCTTCATGAACAGAAGGAAGAGAGTAACAGAAAAGAAAACCAACAAATAATATATAAGAAACAGAATCAAGTTGAAAAGAAATAATTCTTTGGAAAGTGCACGCAGCGAACTGTGGTGAGTGACATCAAGTGTTTCTTCTCTCTTTTACAACATTTACACAGGTTATGTAGCCTACTGCCCTTTGTGTTTTCAGAGAATACTGTACCAATGTCAGCGTCAAATATAAATGCCTACAGTGCATGTTGAGGCTCGTGCACCGTCAGCGGAGACCTGCGTGACACCCCGAAGCACAGCTATAACTGAGCCTTTAGGCATTTCTATAAGTTCTTAACTCAGTGGTGGATTTGTAAAGCATTGTCTTGACCACTCAGAGATGTTTACCCCCTAAAACTGCCCAAATTTCTCTTCTGCCCTTGGAAAAAAATGAAAAAAATAACAAAAATGGAAAATGATTAATAAAAAAATAAAAAAATAAAAGGAAAAACAAAATAATAAAGATTTTTTTAAATTAATAAAAAATATTAATTGCCAGGGGCAACTGGGAACATGTTTGACTTTGAAATAATTGAAGGAACTAGCAATGAACAATGGAAACTAGTGAGCTTATATACAGAGGAGATATGATCAATGACATGGGTACCAGGTGAGTCAAATCAGGTTGGATGCTGAACAGCTGTAAGATGAGAGTACTGAGCAGGGAACTGAGGGAAGAAGACTAATTAAAACAATGAACACAGGGGGAGCTGGACCAAAACACAACAAGACTAATATAAAAGAATAACCTAAATGCTCAAACCAAACCTCAGAAATAAGGAAGAAGCTACACACAAATGTATTAACTATAACTGGGGGACCTAAACAACACTGAACAGAGAAATGAACTGAATATGGAAAGCCCTAAACAATAACGAACAACTCCGATATAACACAGATTAAAACCAAAACCCAAACACCAATGGATGATTACAATAATAGGATATAAAATTTATCTGTTTGTCTTTTGAACTGATTTGAGATAATATTTGTTATGAACTGAGGTTATATATGTAAAGCTACAACAAGATTTAGACCTGCAGACTTACTGTGTGTGCTCTGCATCCTCCTAGGTACAGCAAGCTTGTCAATGCTGCCATGTTTGTGTTGTTTAACATTGAGCTCTACTGTGTTGATTGCAGTGACACTTTCTGACATTTAAGCATATGACTACACATCTCAAATGGGACGGTAATACCAAGGGTGGAAGGGGAAGCAGGATAATCCCAAAAACTAACATCAAAGTGTGTTGTCTGTTTTACAGGGATCAATAGCACAGATATGCTGCTCTTTCCACAGCTGAGCTCCAAGTATGAAAAGACACAAAGAATGTTTAACCTCTGAGAAACTAACCCCACATCTGCTTGCCCACACATTTTGCCTTTCCACATATCATGTAGTGTCTGGAAGTGATGATTTATCTGTTTGTCCACTAACTCAAAATCAAACTATGTGCATCTGATCAAAACAACGAAACAACTCCAAGATTGTTTGCTGAACACAGTTTACAGTTGGAACACTAGAATGCACTTTTCCCTGAACCAGACCATAAACCTGGAAATAGATAAAACACTGTTTAACCTTGTTCTGGACTTTACTGGAGTGTTGTGGACTCAAAACGTGGAGGGGTAGTTGAGACATTACTCATTGGTCCCAATAATCAATTTTAACTCATCCCGATTGAATTCAGTTTATTTATACTGGTACATCTAAAAAAAATTAAATATCATATTTCTGTCACTCTTATGAGAAAGTGAAACTGCAATGCAGCATGACATGGAGGCAATTAGCCTGTGGTTCTGCTGAGGTGTAATGGAAGCCCAGGTTGCAATGATAGCGGCCAGCAGGTCATCTGCATTGTTGGGTCTGGTGTCTCATTTTCCTCTTGACAGTACTCCATAGATTCTATTAGGTTTCAGGTCAGTTCAGTTTGCTGGTCAACACCATGGTCATTGAACCAGCTTTTGGTACATTTTGCAGTGTGAGCAGGTACCAAGTCCTGTTGGAAAATGAAATCAGCAACTCCATACAACTTGCCAGCAGAAGGAAGAATTAAGTGCTCTAACATTTCCTGGTAGATGGCTGTGTTGACTGTGGGCAGAAAACACTGTGGACAAACACCAGCAGATGACATGGCACCACTAACCATCACAGACTTCAGGCAACTTCAAACATATGAATATCAAGCAAAATGGATTCTACACCTCTCCACTCTTCCTGCAGACTCTGGAACCTTGATTTCCAAATGAAATACAAACTTTAATTTCACCTAAAAAGTGGACTTTGGACCACTGAGCAACAGTCCAGTTCTTTTTCTCCTTAGCCCAGTTAAGACGCTTCTGATGTTGTCTCAGGTTCAGGAGTGGCTTGATATGAGGAATGTGATTATTGTAGCTCATGTGTACGATTTGTCTGTACTTCAACTTTCTATGAATACGCTTGGATACAGCACTCTGTGAACAACCCTCTTCTTTAACAGTGACCTTTTGTGGCTTACCCTCCTTTTGGAGGGTGTCTATGACTCTCTTCAGGATATCTGTCCAGTTAGAAGTCTTCCCCATTATTTTCTAGGCCATAATATGGCCAATTCATAACATTTCTGCATCAAAAATACTTTTTTAAAAATTGGTGTTATATAATATTCCAATTTTTTGAGACATAGATATTTGGGGTTTTCATAATCTGTGTGCCATAATCATCAAAATGACAAATTACAAGAAATTAAGCCTTGAAATACACTGCCTTGCCAAAAAAAAAGTCACCACCAAAAAAAAAAAAAAAGGTAACACACTAATATTTCCTTGGACCACCTTTAGCTTTGATTACGGCACGCATTCGCTGTGGCATTGTTTCGATAGGCTTCTGCAATGACACAAGATTTATTTCCACCCAGTGTTGCACTAATTTTTCCCCAAGATCTTGCATTGATGATGGTAGAGTCTGACCGCTGCGCAAAGCCTTCTCCAGCACATCCCAAAGATTCTCAATGGGGTTAAGGTCCGGACTCTGTGGTGGCAAATCCATGTGTGAGAATGATGTCTCATGCTCTCTGAATCACTCTTTCACAATTCGAGCCCGATGAATCCTGGCATTGTCATCTTGGAATATGCTCGTGCCATCAGGGAAGAAAAAAATCCATTGATGGAATAACCTGGTCATTAAGTATATTCAGGTAGACAGCTAACCTCATTCTTTGAACACATACTGTTGCTGAACCCAGACCTGACCAACTGCAGCAGCCCCAGATCATAGCACTGCCCCTACAGGCTTGTACAGTAGGCACTAGGCATGATGGGTGCATTACTTCACCTGCCTCTCTTCTTACCCTGATGCATCCATCACTCTGGAACAGGGTAAATCTGGACTCATCAGACCATATGACCCTTTTCCATTGCTCCAGAGTCCAATTTTATGCTCCCTTGCAAATAAATTGAACCCTTTTTTTCCAGCGGTAATCTTCCCCGAAGATGATGGGTCCCCACTATCCTTCCAGTTTTTAATAATGTGTTGGACAGTGTTGATTCTTAACCCAATTTTGGTTGTTTCTGCAATCTCCTCAGATGTTTTCTCTGCTTGATGCATGCCAATGATTTGACCCTTCTGAAACAGACTGACATCTTTTCCACAACCACGAAATGTGTCCTTCGACATGGTTGTTTAAGAAATGAGAAGCAACTCACTGCACCAGTTGGAGTTAAATAACTTGTTGCCAGCTGAAACATAATTGCCCATGCAGTAATTATCCAATGGGAGGCTTGTACCTATTGGTTTAGTTAAATCCAGGTGACGACTTTTTTGTGGCCAGGCAGTGTATTTCACTATATATGCAATATATCTATATAATATATGAGGTTCCCTGTCTGAGGTGAATAATAAAAAAATTGAACTTTTTCACAATATTCAAATTTTTAGAAATCTATCTGTATATCTGCAGACATACATGCAACACATTTAAAAATCCTGATTGGAGGAAAACATCCTCCAATCAGGAGTTACAAATCAGTTACATTAAAAAAATGTTGACATTCTCAGTGTGGAACGTGTTTTAGATTTTAAGGAACATTTGCATTTTGTTAAAAGCGGCAAGGTATTTTAGAGCAGACCATTGAACATTGTGAATGACCCTTCATACTTCATGGTAATTTAACATCCGTTGTTATTTGTATTCTTTGCAGTTTAGGATTGGTATGAGAGTGTGTTTGTGTGTGAGCCTGTGTCTCTAATGATTATAGGTTAAAAATTGGATATAATATAATATTTTCTCCTAATGACTCAATTTCAGTCAGAAATAAATGTTTTCCTCCAATCAGCTTTAGTGTAAAATAATAGATAAACTTTGATCGGATACAACTCTAGCCTTGGCTACAGTGTTCGCATTGTCATATTGGAAAATTACTACTATTCATCATCTCTCCACAGAATCCTGCTTTAAAACATCCCAACTGGTCTCTTAAATGTTCACCCACCTGACCTTGTAGTAAACCGCAAGCAATGTTTCTCTGAATAAATAGTTGTAATTGTTGGACTTCATTGCTCAAAACATTTAAGAAACACTTTAATCAAATTCGTTGCACCCCCCGAGTAAAATGACAATAAAGACTATTCTATTCTATTCTATTCTATCAGATCAGTTAAACCACTGGAATATTGATCTGGTCAGTTAAGTAGTAAAGTGTCAGCTGGTTTGGAATGGCTTTGCAGGTGGTGGCCACAGACATTTTTGCTACAATGACATTTCATCAACTTGGACTAGTCTGCCACATCAGTTTTTCTGTTTAAATTCCTCTGTGACTTTGGATTAAGCCCTCTGTAAGTTGATCATTTTCATCAAATGATGTGGCATCCTTTTGTTCATAACACATTACCTATTCCTTATCAGTATGGTTATCCTGGATGATTATTTTTTTCAGTTGAGATTTGATGTGTTTTTAAAGTGTTCATTTAAATCTTTTTGGGAATGTATTTGGAGAATGACCTCCTGGCATTTCCCAGACTTCCTCCAAGATGATTATTGATCTGTTTCCTCACTGAGGTAGTACTAGCAAAGCAAAATGCCTCAAGCAGTCAACATGTCTGCCTTTCTAAAGGTCCTAATACTTGCTGAAGAAATCAAATATTTTTAATCCAAGGCACCTGGCTGCTTCTTGCCACCATAATCCACTAAGAAAGCAAAAGGTTAGAATTATTTTTCCAAAGCTGCTTTTGTTTAGCTTGTTTTTTTAAATAACCACACAAGATGATAAATTTGTTCTGTCATTCATTGATTAATTGAAGACTGGTTTCATTGAAGGCTTACCATCAACTAAATATATATTTTTTTATATCCTTGTAAACTAACATTTGTATTTTAAATTATAAAATGTCATTCCTTGTGAAAATACAAAACAGCTTTTTCTGTTGCTGTTTTAAAGACTTAACTTACAGTTTAAAATAAGTATGTTTGATAACAACACAACCATTGAATGCTGTCTGGGAACTCAGACTGATCTGTCTCCACCATCATCACACTTAATCACTCTGGTTTTCTCATTAATGCTGTAAAGTGAGATGGTCTCTATCCATCTTGCTCACACACACACACACAACACACACACACACACACACACACACACACACACACACGCACAGACTAAGATGCACACAAACACTTCTTCAAGCAAAGTGTTGTCCCACACAGACATATCTCTGTGAAGTGGCTTTTGGGAGGGGGTGGGCACTAATGCTCTTTTTACAGTCACATTAATCCCTCTGTTCGCAATTTCACGCACAGCTTGGGCT
This sequence comes from Crenichthys baileyi, assembly GCA_036173005.1. Lineage (NCBI taxonomy): Eukaryota > Metazoa > Chordata > Actinopteri > Cyprinodontiformes > Goodeidae > Crenichthys > Crenichthys baileyi. The sequence continues at coordinate 68,947 of JAHHUM010002088.1, forward strand.
TTGGTGTTATTTTCACAACCTTTCACCACTAATTCCTGTGAATCCTGAAACACTACACCTCGCCTCCTCCTACTCCCTGCTCTCTGGGCATCTCTGTTTCCTCCAAAGGCAAAAAGAACTTCTTCTACATTTCTTTTCACCAAAGTCAGGCCATAGGGAGAAGGTGGAATAAAAAGCCCCATCATGTGTGACAGACCTTTACGAGGTTCTGACTGCCAGTGTTGAAGACACCCTAACCTCTGTTAAAATGGTCAACAGAAAGGGATGTTTGTAGTGTCAGATTTTATTTCTAAAGTTGGTCATAAATAGTTGACAGCATAAAGTAATAAACACCAGATATATGTGTGTGATACAGGAATGAAATACTCATGTTCAGGAGGTTCTTTAAAGTCATCTTCAGAATCAGAATGAGCTTTATTCACCAGGTTTGCACACAAACAAAAAATATGACTTAAGTTCCAATTGGTTCTCAATGAAGACATTTTAAATTTAAATATAAGCTCAGCTTGTCACTGTCATCTTCCGCTCCCTGCTACCTGAAAGTGGATATACAGTATTTAATATATGTGGCGAATAACTTTAGTATCAGAATATAAAGTATATAATTTTTTTTCCAAAAATGTTTGACATTTCAGTAGAGATATTTCATAAATTGTGTCGCCACAGTTTTTCCTTACCATACAGATTAGTTTAATTTGTTTTTTAGCATGTAATTTCATAGTATGAAAAGTATTTTAATAGAGTACCTCTTAATGATTATACAGAGCGCTTTCACTTTCCCTTAAATAAACATACACATGTTCCCAAGACTGGCTTTTCATGTACACCTAACTTAGTGGAGTGTGAACTTTTTATTATATTCCATTTTCATGTTTTTATGCAGACAGATCTGCAGGAGGAGAGACCACAGTTCCAGGTTTAGATGCAGTTTCCTGAAAGCTCGCAGTGATCCTCTTCACCCTCGTGTCCTACCATCATCTAGTCCACTGTGTTAGGAATAGCCTTTATTAATATTACTCATATTACTCAGCTGTTTTTCATATTTACACCATAGTGATATAATCATAAGTTCTAATATTTCCCTTTTGTTAGAATAGGATAAGAATACTCATAGACACACATTACAAGGATAAATGGCCCATAGTTTGTCATAAATGACCTGAGGATGGGGCGCTGGATTTGATGGTGGAGCAGCCGGTATCTGGTTTGATTAGAAAGCCGCGGCACACTTAGATTAAGGATGGACACCCGCTACTACACAATCTAACAGATAGACACCACAATGGTGACACATAGTCTACTGATAATCACTGAGGGAGTGCACATCCATTGCATTGGAGTGCCAGATATAAAACTGTATGTGACCTTCTTTCGGGGCTCTTCGTCATGCTCTTAACAGACGGCGACGGTCCGAGACGGGAGCCTCAGCGCTGATCTCTGTAATAATTCCTCTGCCTAATTTAGATTAAAGGAGCTAAAAGTTAGAAACTGTTTGAGAGTCGTTCCTTTAAGAGTCAGTGTTAGATAAAGTGTGTGATCGCTTCTGGGGACCAAGGACCGGAGGAACTCCGAGAGGTCTGACCCCCAACAGGGTGCGGTAGCTCGGACAAATGTCTCCTCATCTTATTTCAAATATAATTGACACAGAGATTTAAACGAAAGGAAAAAGAGAAGCAAGAAAGGGAGAGAAGTGGGGCAAAAAGGTAAAGGGAGAGAAGGAGAAAAGAATAGAGGAGAAAAGGAAGGATAAAGAGAATACAAGATTACACCCCAGAAGACTGCTTGAACACCAGTTTTTTTTGTTGTTTGAAAAAACAAAGTTTTTACCAAAACCAGTTTGTCTCTGTATGTGCCCTCGACATGTGATAAGGGTTTAGAGGATGATAATAATATAGGAAAAAGTGTATTAATGAGTGTTTAATAGTTATTGTAAATGAATCATGCAATTGTTAAGCAACGACTCTGGCCTGATGCAGGTTGGTTAAAACCTAAATGTCAAATAATAATTTAAACTTTTTCTGCTAATGGATCCAGTTCAAACTTAAGGAATAATGGAAGGAATTAATCCAGTGTAAAACTCTAAAGATGCTCATCATATTCTATTACTTGTCAATTGCAACAAAAAATAATTTATTAGCAAATAGTCTTTCGAAGGAAATAAAGCCAGTAACACCTCAATGGACCCGTCTGTGAAACTCCTGAAGTTTGCAGATGACACCACTGTCATTGGTCTGATCCAGGGCAGTGATGAGTTTGCATACAGACAGGAGGTGGATCGGCTGGTACACTGGTGTGGTCAGAACCGCTTGGAACTTAACATACTCAAGACTGTGGAGATGATGGTGGACTTTCAGAGAACACCAACCCCACATATCCCCCTCACTATCCTAAACAACACTGTGTCTACTGTGGACCACTTCCTGTTCCTAGGAACCACCATTTCTCGAAACCTGAGATGGTCCTCACACATAGACAATGTTCTGAAGAAGGCCCAGCAGAGACTGTACCACCTTCCAGAGAAGCTGCCGGTCATCTTCTACACTGCCATCATTCAGTCTGTCCTGTCTTCGTCCATCTCAGTGTGGTTTGGCTCATCACAAAACAGGACAGGTCCAGACTGCAAAGAACAATCAGGTCTGCAGAGAGAATCATCAGGGCTGACCTTCCCTCCATCCAGGACTTATACAGGTCTAGGGTCAGGAAAAGGGCAGCTAAAACCTCTGCAGACCCCACACACCCTGCACATAAACTGTCTAGGCTTTTACCTTCAGATGGCGCTACAGAGCACTGTCTGCTAAAACAAGCCGCCACAGAGACAATTTCTTCCCCGAGGCTGTTTCATCTAAAAATCTTCACTGAGAGCAAAGTGTCCCGGAGTGAAATTCCTTGTTTGTCTGTACAAGCTCGGCAGTAAAGCTGATTCGGATTCTGATATAGTGAACAAAGAATGTGCACGGGAATACTGTGTGGACTCTTGACCATCTGTCCGCTGTTGGGACCACCCAAACAAAGAGTGGAACAGCAGTGTGCCGAAACAAGTTGTGTGTTTAAGGAGATAATGAAGAACAAAGAAGAAAGCCTACATGCTCCTTGCTGAACTCAACATGTACCCATCATTCACCAGCGAGCAGATTGCTGGTGAAGGACACCACACACACTTCCAACCTAATGTCCAACCACAACTGCCCTTTTCTACTTCTGACATCCTTCTTTAGAATTGAAATTAGCTGTGCTGTGGAGCTGAATTGAAAATTAATGGCATACAGCATTTCTCAAACCATTCTCAAAAAGATTCTTGTCTTTTTTTCCATACTTCCTCTGTGATTAGGGGGGAAGATTATTTACTGAAAACAGGTCTGCAGCACTTTCTTTGTAAGAGAGTGGAGAGCAGACTGGATTGGATTTCAACATTATTTGAAACTGGTTCTTATTGGTCAAAGCCCAGCAGGGACTCCAGCTCTTTACTATGGATCACATAGAAACTCACATCCAGGTCCTAATAGAAATAAGATGCTGACAGAAGATATACATAAAATGTATATGTGCTTGTAAAAATGTATGTAGCAGATGTTTACACACACTGTTCAAAAGCATATTACCTTGTTTTCCCTCACTGTGTGATATTAATCTTCACTTAATCAGAATATTTTTTTCCTGTTTTAGGTCAGTTACGCTTACCAAAAATATTTCTTTGTACTACTAAATGTCAGAAAAATGAGAGAGAATTTTGTTAGGGATTTTTTTTTTAATGTTCTTCAAATTCAGAAATTCACTCGGTAGAATTGCTCTTGACACTTTAGGACCTGGATCAAACAATTTGAGGATCCTTCCACAAGCTTCTCACAATATAGTTTGCTGGAATTATGACCAGGTCATCCTGACAAAACTTGTGTAACTGGGTCAGGTTTGTAGCCTCCATACAACAAAAAAACTTATCATCGTGTTAAAGTACTTCAGTCAGGAAACTCTTTAACTAAGCTAGTAACATTCAACTAAAGTACTAAATAAAAATAAAAAGAATAAGGAAAACTACAAAAGAAATAGCCAAAATATCCAATAGGAATACAACTGAAACACTAATAAAATAATGACGCAGTGATATCACTGTTCAGTTTGAAAATGTATGTTTAAGAACCGAGGTACTGGAAGGATTGGAAATGAGGCCAAATTAGCTCTGAAAGCTAACAGAGAAGAACAGTTGCTATGTATTCAGACAGCCCGTACTCAATGTGGAGCAGAAAGGAAAATAAAACGCAAATTTATTAAAATAATGTTTCAACATTTGTTGCTGATTTAGAAATCAACATTTTGGGCAATTATTTCTTAATGTTGTGTTAACTAGCCATCACAGTGACTGATTGAATGGAGTTTTACCAAGATGGTGGTGATGTCACATCCATAATTAGCTGCTCAGCCAACAACAAAGAAAATAGCAGCTGCAGTGATTTTTAGCAACCCCTCTAAGTTCAGTTTTTCAATTCAATTCAGTTTATTTATATAGTACCAATTCACAACACATGTCTCAAGCACTTCACAAAAGTCAGGAATGTACATTCCAATTAATCCTAACCATTGAACAATGCAGTCAGATTCAGTTTTTCAAATTGGATAAGAGTTTTTTCTGTCTAAGGAAACCCAGCAGATTGCATCGAGTCAAAGACTCCTCCTGGATGAGCATGTAGAGACAGTGGACAGTCACTGGCGTTGACTTTGCAGCAATCCCTCATACTGAGCATTCATGTAGCGACAGTGGAGAGGAAAAACTCCCTTTTAACAGGAAGAAACCTCCAGCAGAACCAGGCTCAGTGTGAGCGGCCATCTGCCACGACCGACTCGGGGTTAGAGAGAACAGAGCAGAGACACAAAGAGAACAAAGAAGCACTGATCCAGGAGTACTTTCTATGGGAAGGAAAAGTAAATGTTAATGGATGTAGCTCCTTTAGTTGTTTCATCTAGAAAGAAAAAATAGATAAACTTTGAGCCAGTTTTCAAGGATAGAGTCTGAAAGAGAGCACATATAATTAGTTACAGTAAAAGCTCAGTCAATTGCTATATCTAGGAGAGAGAAAGGGTTAAACACTGAAAGACAGGGCCATGTGGATCATCGGTAGAGGGTGAGCATTAAGTTGTTGCTAGCAGAAGCTTGGACGATGCCCCTCTCCAGAAGGTGTCACAGGTAGACACAGAGTCAGGCCAGGTGTAGCTTCTAGGAAGAGAAAAGAGAGAGAACATAAAGTTAAAAACGAAAAAACCGCAGCAAATAATGCAAAGTTGGAGAGTAGTGTGAGAATGTAGCGAAGAGGGTGAAACTGGTCATTATGTCCTCCAGCAGCCTAAGCCTATAGCAGCATAACTACACAGATAGTTTCAGTTCAGATTCTTTAGTTAAACGGCGCTTATTTACAACAATGTCGTCTCAAGGCACCCCACAAAGGGCCGCCAGGGAGGCCAGACCAAACCACCGAGTGCCAGAGCCTGGCCACCCCAGAACGGGCCACGTGTAGGGGCACTAAGCAAAATAATAAACTGATAAAGTTTATCCATCTAGAGCCCACTGATGGTCATTGTTATACTAAAAACAGCAAGGATCTGGATACCTCTCTCTGTCAGACTGATTATAACCATTGGAAAAGAGAAGGGGTCATACAGGTAGCAGAAATGGAGGGTGTGTTTGCACCTCAACCATTACTGAGCTGGTTTAGGCTAAACCTGACTCCCTTTACTCCATCCAACAGGGAGGGAGGGAGGCTCAGCCACTCTAACTATAAGCTTTATCAAAAAGGAAAGTTTTAAGCCTAGCCTTAAACGTAGACAGGGTGTCTGCCTCACGGACCAAAACCGGGAGCTGGTTCCACAGGAGAGGAGCCTGATAACTAAAGGATCTGCCTCCCATTCTACTTCTAGAGACTCTAGGAACCACCAGTAAACCTGCAGTCTGAGAACAAAGTGCTCTGTTAGGAACGTATGGAACAATCAGATCTCTTATGTATGATGGAGCTAGATCATTAAGGGCTTTATATGTGAGAAGGAGAATTTTAAATTCTATTCTGGATTTAACAGGGAGCCAATGAAGGGAAGCTAAAGTAGGGGAAATATGATCTCTCTTTTTAATTTTCATCAGAACTCTTGCTGCAGCATTTTGAATCAGCTGAAGGCTTTTAACTGCATTTTGTGGACATCCTGATAGTAAAGAATTACAATAGTCCAGCCTTGAAGTAACAAATGCATGGACTAGTTTTTCAGCGTCACTTCTGGACAGGATATTTCTAATTTTGGTAATGTTCCAGAGATGAAAGAAGGAAATCCTAGAAACCTGTTTAATATGGGATTAAAAGACATGTCCTGGTCAAAAATAACACCAAGGTTTTTTACTTTATTATCGGAGGTCAATTTAATGCCATCCAGGTTAAGTTATTGACTAAGCAGTTTCTTTTTCAAAGACTTTGGTCCAAAGACGACAACTTCTGTCTTGTCTGAATTTAGAAGCAGAAAATTTAAAGACATTAACGTTTTTATATCTTCCAGACATGCTTTGGGTCTATCTAACTGGTTGGGTTCATCAGGATTTATGGATAAGTAAAGCTGAGTGTCATCAGCGTGACAGTGACAATGTATCCTATGCTGCCTGATAATTTGACCTATTGGAAGCATATATATAGTGAAGAGAATTGGCCCAAGTACTGAACCCTGTGGTACTCCACAATTAACCCTGGAGTTTAAAGATGATTTATCATTTACATGAACAAACTGGAATCTGCCAGACAAATAAGATTTAAACCAGCCTAGTGCTGTTAAAGTTAAAGTTGATTCTGATGTAGCAGAATATGAAATGCTTCACTAGCATTTGGTTTATCAAACATAAAGTCACTGTAATGTTGGCTTGGCTTCAGCGGGTGGAGTAAGTGATGTGACAGACATTATATAATATTCTTTCAGTTTTCATATCCAAGATGGCGCCACTGATGTATTCTGCCCTTTTTTTATATATGTTTATGTATATATACATGTTTACAAAAACAAATGTTATTTCTCTTCTTAAATAATTATATTTAAAATGTCTTCATTGAGAGCAAAGTGGAACCAAAAGCAAATTGCTTGGCAAATAAAGTTGATTCTGATTCTTATGTACAGAAATAACTCAGAAACAATAAATTACATAAAAAAAAATTGTCGCACATGATGGCTTACTTTTTTATGTTGTTTATTTCTATACATTAGTTTGATTCTCTTGAATTTCTAAGAGTTCAACTGGTTTTTAGTTTTTTTTTAGTTAAAGAGATTCCAGGCAAATGAGCTCTCAGAGACACTGTGGTCAGTATCATTGCTGCTATTTGGTAGTAAATATGTCTGCTTGAGCAGAAGAGCAGGTTACACATGTACTACTTCCCCTGGCAGATTTATGGGTGCTCTGAGAGCAGGGCCTTCCACCTGCACAAACACTGGCCCTGAACGTGGCCTATTGTACTAACAAGACCTGCAACAACTCCCTGGACACAACTTTTACACAACTTACTACCGTGTGAAAACACATTCCTCAGGGAGTATCACACACAGACCCACACACACACACACACACACACACACACACACACACACACACACACCACTCACACACACAGTTGTTTTTTTTTCAGAACTTTCTTCTTTTGCGAAATAAAAGCTCTCTGAGAGCTTGTTTACTTTCTTCAAGCTCAGCTTAAAATTCCTCATGTTCATAAACGACGCTGTCACTGACGGGCAAACTTCAGATTACAATACTGGATAGGTTCCTGGCATTATGAGATGAAGTACATAACATTTGTCTCAGTGATGTAAAAAAGTCTTCAGTCCTCAGAGGGAACTACCAACAGTAAACATAGATCTCAAATGTCTACAAAACATGTTTTGTAAAGGGCAAGAACAAATTTTGGATGACTAATGAAGATGCTTCAGGAAGATGGTACCATTGTTTTGGTGATTAGGTCACCTATTGTCTATCGGACGTTTTTTGCTTTATACGTGAAGTTCTGCCTCACCACAAAACATAACAAGCTGCTAACAGAAACCTTTCTTTTATGTATTGGTGATTATTCTTTCATCCAGAGTGATGTACTTCAGAAAATATTATGTGAATAGTACATGAATTACTAACATGATTGTTCAAATACTGTTCTGAATGAATTTACTCATAATTTCCTGATGGGATGACTTCTAGTTCTAGATACAAAAACTCTAAATTGATTTAGGCATACCTATGATTACTTCCAGCACTTGTCAGTGAGATGAGATTCTGTGCACACAGTATGCAATGACTTTTGGTCAGATGCTTTCAGGGGCCCTATAGGTGTTAAAAAGGTCATGATGAGTATCTGGCCCCTGACGCAGCCTAGACTGCATGACGGCATTACTGGGAGGATAGAGGGGTTAGGAGCCAGGTGTCATCTGGACTGACCCATAAACACACACACACGTGTGTGTGTGTGTGTGTGTCTATTTGTCTGTCTATCTCTACAAGGCCTTTGCATTGACTTCTATTTAGTTTCCATTCATTGCTGTGGCCTTACCCTGACCCTAACCCCAAACCTAACCTAAACTCAATGCCAACCTTAGTCCTAAACCTAACCCTTAACCAAAAAACGGCAGTTTTTATTATGAAGTCCGGGCTTTGGTCCCCATATGGCGCAGTGGGTCCTCACAATGTAGTGTATGTTGGAAAAATAGGCCTGCACAGGAGTGCAGGAAACAGATTCACACACCTTATTAGTCTTTGCCCTTTCAGCTAGCCACTTCTAAGAGACCATGTGGAGAATGTGTGAGTATGCAGATGCTAAATCTGAAATGTAAACCACATTTGCCACTGCATGATTCTTTTTTGGGCTTGGAATTGATGAATTCTCTGCAATGGATAGAGACATTAGTCTACCATTGACACCTTGCATATCTAGCTCTCCCAAGCATCTAGACATGGTGTCCTGTCAACTGCCTTTCTACAACCATCAGCAGTTCTCACTCTTAGTTGGTTAACTTTGGCTCCCTAGCATTGTGTCAGCCACCATCACTTAGTATTTTCAAATTACCACTCTTAAATCTCAAACACACATAAATGAAAAGGACATCCTAACGCAGCTATGCTTCCATGATTAGATGGTTTACACCAATCAGTTAATAACTGGGAGAGAAAAGTGCAAATGTGACCAGGGATCACTTAAGGGGTTTTATAGAAAGCTTTGCTGGATCACATCCACAGTGGTAAAACTGGTCAAGGTGTTTTCCCTTAGGATAAAAGTCAGATGGTGTTTTTGAAAGCCAGGCCAGTGAAGCACAGCAAGACCCACTGCTTATCAGATGGGATGTTGGGTTTGAAACAGCTTTACCATGAATGGTTAAATCTTTTGTTATAAGGGGCAGTATTATGATTCCTTTTTAACAGCAACCTGTTAGGATTTGTTTGCGTGGAGGACCCAAAAGCAAAAAAGAACCTGAAGGATAAATGTTTAACTTTGTGAAACACAGGAGCTCAAGGAAGCAACAGGGAACTGGCAGGAGAGAATGGAAGAATCCAACATGCTATGGCAAAGGATCATAAGAGCCACTAATGCAACAAAGTTCAAAGGCCTGATTACCACTATGAGAGTGAGAACTATCTGGCATCTCCACTCGTCTTTAGGCTCCTCCTAACTGTCCCGAATGTGCTTTTCATCCTTATTTACTTCAGCCAGGTGAAAATGGGGGTTTTATGTTCACAGTTTACCAATTTAATTTAGAGATAAGCTCACAGCCCCAACATCAAATAGTTTACATTCATTTATCATATGAATTAAGTTTAAGAACATATATGAGGCCATAACAACATATGGATGATGACATGACAGAGTATTTGTAAACTGCCATACATCTATTTTATTCACTTATGTTATCTTGGCTCACATTAACTGTCCTTGATAAACTGTCATTCCGACAGTTTAATGGTTTTGTCATCAGAAAGCAAAACAACTTCAGTGTGGATTGAAAAGCAATAAATTTAGATAAATTTATAACTTTTAAAACAGGCTTCTTTAGAAGATTGGCTGATAAAATCTTCAGTCACGTAGGATTAAACCAAAAATTATTCATAGGTCTGGCAGATCAAGTTTTATTCAACCAAGAAGTTTGTTTCTGATTGTGAATGAGTCTAGCATCTCTCTAAAGATAATAAAACAATGCAGAAGGAGTACTTATTCTGAAACAAATGATGTTTTTATTCAAATTTACTGTGTGAGTGGATACAGCTAAATCTGTAGTGGAGATAAACAGATAGCTGTGATCAGTGGTAGCTGGGGATGTGGTAGAACATCAAGCACTGTGACATATTTTAAGTTTTGAAGTTTAGCCAGAAGTAGAAATTTTATGAGATCACATCTTTGGATATGCTTCCCTTTCTGAATAGTGCATGTGTATTGGAATCAAGGCTGTGTAATTCAGTGTTGTGATGTATCAGGGCTCAGTAAGTGCTTTACCTTTGCTTTGGAGTCATTGTCAATAAACTGCATGGGAGAGAAATTTCAATGTTCTATGAGTGCCTCAAAGAGGACAGAAGTAGGTCATGGCATCAGTTTTACTTTACATTTCTGGTTTGCATAGGCATAGCATGACAAGAATTTAAGTGATTGGGTTGTTATTGGGTCATTGTTGCAGTATTTGATTTGCAGGGCCTATGCTGACAAATGCTTATTTCGACTATCTTAAAATAACTCAGATCTCAAAAATTTCACTGTGCCAAGATTTCACAGTAACAAGATTTTATAAATCTTTAAACAACTGTTACATTTGCCTCAGGTGGTTACTCACACTAAGGTCTCATGGTATTAACAGTAAGACTTTGGTAGTCTCAGGTCCACAACAGTTACCTTTCCATTTTGGGGGCCAGTCTTTACTTCAGTGTCTTGGTGTCTTGTTCACAAGTGACTGTAGTATGGCGCAAGTACTGAACAGATGGACTTGGGCCTCATCTGCACTAATGCAGACACTGCTCTGGTCTGTTGTGGTGAAGAAAGGGCTGAGTAAAAAAGGCAAGCCCTCGATTTTTTATTTTGTTCATGTTCTAACGCTCATCTATGGTCTGAGAAATGGATAATGGCATAAGAGTGAGATCAGAATCAGAATCAGAATCAGAATCAGCTTTATTGCCAAGTTTGTACATACAAACAAGGAATTTGACTCCGGTACACTTTGCTCTTTGGTTTTGATTTTGCACTACAGAATATACACATTTACAATGTACAATATACACATATATAAATAAAAAGGTGCATTTGCAACATCTGTATGCTGTTGTTTTGTATTTTATTGAATGTTCAACAGAGAAACAGCCTGGGGGAAGAAACTGTCTCTGTGGCGGCTGTTTTTGTGAATAGCGCTCTGTAGCGTCGGCCTGAAGGCAGAACTCTAAACAGTTTATGTGCAGGGTGTGTGGGATCTGCAGAGATTTTAGCAGCTCTTTTTCTGACCCTAGACCTGTATAAGTCTTGGATGGAGGGAAGGTCAGCCCTGATGATTCTCTCTGCAGACCTGATTGTTCGTTGCATCTCTGGACCTGTCCTGTTTTGTGGATGACCGAACCACACGGAGATGGATGAAGACAGGACAGACTGAATGATGGCAGTGTAGAAGATGACCAGCAGCTCCTGTGGAAGGTTGTACTTCTTAAGTTGCCTCAGGAAGTACAGTCTCTGCTGGGCCTTCTTCCGAACAGTGTCTATGTGTGAAGACCATCTCAGGTCCTCAGAGATGGTGGTTCCTAAGAACCTGAAGTGATCCACAGCCGACACGGTGTTGTTGAGGATGGTGAGGGGGTGTATGGAGGTGGTGTTTTCCGAAAGTCCACCACCATCTCCACAGTCTTGAGTGGGTTTAGCTCCAGGCAGTTCTGACTACACCAGTGTACCAGCCGATCCACCTCTTGTCTGTATGCAGACTCATCACCGTCCTGGATCAGTCCAATGACAGTGGTGTCATCTGCAAACTTCAGGAGTTTCACGGACGAGTCTGCTGAGGTGCAGTCATTTGTGTACAGGGAGAAGAGGAGTGGGGATAGAACACACCCCTGGGGGACACCAGTACTTATTGATCTGGTTCGGAAGAAGATGCTGCCCAGTCTCACCTGCTGCTGTCGGTCCGTCAGGAAGCTGTTGATCCACTGACAGGTGGAGGTTGGGACGTTGAGCTGAGTGAGCTTCTGGTGGAGGATGTCTGGTATGATGGTGTTGAAGGCCGAGCTGAAGTCTACAAACAGGATCCTGGCGTAGGTCCCTGGGTGGTCGAGGTGTTGCAGGATGAAGTGTAGACCTAAGTTAACAGCATCATCTGCCGACCTGTTTGCTCAGTACGCAAACTGCAGGGCGTCCAGTAGAGGGCCTGTGATGTCTTTCAGGTGCTTCAACACCAGCCGCTCAAAGGATTTCATGACCACAGACGTCAGGGCTACAGGCCTGTAGTCATTTAATCCTAGGATGGTGGGTTTCTTGGGCACTGGGATGATGGTGGATCGTTTGAAGCAGGAGGGGACCTCACACTTCTCCAGTGACTTCTGGATCCTGATACAAGCGGCTCCAATGAGCTTCCTGTATAGGGTGGCCTGACTCAGCGGAGCTTGGAGTTAAGAAAAGTCAGTTGAGGTGGCTTGGGTATCTGATCAGGATGCCAGCTGGGCACATCACTTTGAAGGTTTTCCACTCAAATCCCACTGAAAGGAGATCCTGTGGCAGACCCAGAACTTGAACTGTTGATACCTTTGTACCTAACCCTAACCCTAACCATCAAAACTAATAGATTAAACTGGCACGCTAATTTTATTATTTATGGTAGCGTGATACTGCAGAGATAACCTGAGGAAGTTAAACCTGCTTTTTACTGTTTTCATGTTTTTATTGTAAAGGGCCTTGAGATGACGTGTTGTTAATTAGCTGCTATATAAATAAACTGAATTCAATTGAATAGGTTTTTTAATTTTACCAACATGTTTCTGGAGGTAATATTAACATTTTGGAGTGATGCAGCCAGGGTATGAATAATTTTGGGTTTAACCGTACATTTACATCGCACAGTCAGCAGTCTTGTTCAGTCTTGTTCAGTTTTTATTATGACAGCTGTATGAATCGTGTGACCTCAAATGGTAGGTAACAAAACTAATTGCACTGTTCAAAATGATGGTATTGCCATGGTACTGCATTAGTCCTATGCTTTAGGGCCAGAGTAAGTCATGATAAGTTTCTTCACCGTGAGAAATAATAAAACAAGTTTGTCTCCACATGTTACCTTCACTCTTTGCAGCTTGTTCTCTCAGGCACAGAATGTCTGGCTAATTCAGGCCTTGGTCCAACTGTATCAATCACTCTGCTCTGGCTGTGCTCACTTTCCCTTTCAACATTTCTCAATCTCAGTCTTCTTAAGTTTTGTCACATACACAAAATCAGGCTGTTGCTTCAGCTTCAGTTTCTGATTAATTGGCATTCCGAGAGGCAAATGTATTTCTAGTTGTCACTTTGTCCTGTTGGGTTAGGACATGTAAGCAGATATCTCACCTTCAAGACTGGTTATTTCTCCCAGGCCTTAGGTTACCAGAAAGCAGGAGATGATGGTGAGGAGATTGACACATGTGGTGTGTGGATGGTCAGGTGGAGAAAGGAGGGTCTAATTTAGTGCCACTCAGTGTCTATTCTAGTCTTGTTGAGGTTGCATGTCTCCTTCACCGTCAGACTCTCAACCATCTGTCATTGTATCAGAGCTGTGTTTACATGCGCGTTATTCTCTTCTTTAACAGACATACAGACTTGTAAGATGCCTGGCGTTCTCCACAGAAACTACTGTGACATTCAAAGAATGTCACACTTTCCTTTTGCCGGAAAAAATATTTCACAGAACACAGAGAACATTTGGCAGCAATAGAAATTATTAAGAATTCTAAGGATTTGATGTAGGAAATTCAAACTCTGGAAGTTAATTTAATGACTCTCTGGAATAAAAGAAAAGTAAAAGTGAAATTCATTAACAGAACAGCTGTTCATTTACTTTTCCCTCTTTACATTACTGTGTTTGCGCAGAATCTGCCTGTGTTTAGAGTTTTGAGTTTCCGTTTACTTTCTCTTCTGTTTCTCTGTTTTCAGTGTTGCACTCAGTGGACTGTTTGGTGTGTGAAGGCTCTCTTGATTTGATATGATTTTTATTTGCTGTGACATCTCTGACTCATTCTAACACATAAGGACGTTTAAACACATATTTTCTGTTGCTGCATTTAACGTTTGGGGACCCTCCATGTTTTACACGTTTTTTCTCACAGTGGTCAAAAGCTTAGCGTTAGCTTTAGCTCCACCATGGCTACCCATTCTGTTGTTTCTCCGTCTCTCTCTGAGCCTCCTCCTCTTTTTATTCAATTCAATTCAATGTTATTTATATAGAGCCAATTCACAACAGCGTGAATATCACAGGGTTCCGTGCTTGGGCCAATTCTCTTCACTATATATATGCTTCCAATAGGTCAAATTATCAGGCAGCATAGAATACATTTTCACTGTTACGCTGATGATACTCAGCTTTACTTATCCATAAATCCTGATGAACCCAACCGGTTAGATAGACTACAAGCATGTCTGGAAGATATAAAAACTTGGATGAATTTAAATTTTCTGCTTTTAATTCAGACAAGACAGAAGTTGTCGTCTTTGGACTGGAGTCTTTGAAAAAGAAACTGCTCAGTCAATCCCTGTTATGATTTAGGGTTGTTTGGTTTTTGGTTTCTGTTTTTTTTCTTTGTTTTTCACAGTTTAGGTTTTGAATAGTTCTGATTATTATTATTGTCATTATTATTCTTTTTGAATTGTTGAATCATGTTTCTGTTTGTTTTTCTGGTCATGCTTTAGTTTTGTCGTCTTGTTCATGTTTTAGGATGTGGTTATGCTTTTGTTTCATTGTCTTGTTCATGTTTTAGGATCTGGTTATGCTTTTGTTTCATCGTCTTGTTCGTGTTTTAGGATCTGGTTATGCTTTTGTTTCATTCTCTTATTAATGTTTTAGGATCTGGTTATGCTTATGTTTCATCGTCTTGTTCATGTTTTAGGATCTGGTTATGCTTTTGTTTCATCGTCTTGTTCATGTTTTAGGATCTTGTTATGCTTTTGTTTCATCGTCTTGTTCATGTTTTAGGATCTGGTTATGCTTTGGCTTCATGTTTTTCTAGTTTCTGTTAGTTTTGTGTTCAAGGGTCTGTTTTGCTCCAGCCATGTTTTGTTCTGTCAATTAAGTTTATTCGGATCACCTGCACCTATTAATGTGTCATCTTGTTTCACCTGGTCACAGCCCATAAATACACACCTGTTCAGTTATACATCGCAGAGTCATTTTCACAAACGAAGTCTTGTTTTCTGCTCATGCCTTGCTTGTCTCGCCTGCCCGTTGGGTTTTTGTTCCTTCCTCCTGATGTGAGTGAGTTTTTGTTTATTAAACCTTTTTTTACTTACCAACATGCTGCCTTCTAGTCTACATTCTGGGGTCCCATATCTCGCAAGCCTTGACAGAATGATTCCGCCAACCACAAACCCCACGGACAAGCGGAAGGCTGATGGCTTGGATCGCTGGGTTAACATCAGAAGGAGGAGGCGATGAGGAATCTGCCCACCGACATGGAGGTGCTGCCCTCTCCACTGCTGCTGGAACAGATGGAGCGTGAGGCAGCCCAGCGCCAGAGAGTTCAGGAGGGCTGCTCTGTCCCTCCGCCTCAGCTCCGATGTTCCCCTCCTGCTTCCGTACCGGCAGCTAAGCCATCATCTTCCTCCCGCCGCAGGAATTGCCGATGTGCAGGGGTTAACAGCCGGTCGGCTGGCGAAGAGGTGGTTTCCCTGCCAGCTGACGTGAGGACTGCAGCAAGTAAGACCGCACCTTCGTCTGCCACAGCAAAGTTTCCCAGGCTCGCTGCAGCTCCGCCCAAGCCGTCTTCAGCCCGATGTTCTGAGGCAACACCAGAGGAGCTGGAGGAGCGATTAAGGTTTTTTGCCCGCCAGATCAAGAGCTTTAGGAGGACTAGTCTCATGTATTCCTCTCCAGAGCTGATGGAGAGGATCAGGCAGATGGAGAGGGACTATGAGACTGCAGTAAGGCAGTTTTACTGTCGTCCACCTTCCACGCCAGGACTCCAGGGAGCTGCTGGTGCTGCTGCAGAGCAGCCCACGCCAGGACTCCAGGGAGCTGCTGCTGCTGCTGCAGAGCAGCCCACGCCAGGACTCCAAGGAGCTGCTGCTGCTGCTGCAGAGCAGCCCATGCCAGGACTCCAGCCTGCTGCCGCTGCAGAGCAGCCCACGCCAGGACTCCAGCCTGCTGCTGCTGCAGAGCAGCCCACGCCAGGACTCCAGCCTGCTGTAGAGCTTCTGCTGCCTCCACTTCCAGGCCCTGAGCACCTTCTCAGTTTTCTTTGGGGGGTGCTTATGGAACTCAAGCCTGACGCACACCATGACACACTACATGACACTCCACAGCCTGTCTCTGCCGGGTTTGACACACACCACAGCCTGACTCCAGGCCTGACCCTAAGTCAGCCTCAACCTCCTCCACACGCCACAGAGGACGTTGTAAGAGGGGCGCCTCAGCCCCTGGTCACGCCACTGAGGGTCCCGCCGACGCCTCGGCTCCTGCGCACGCCACTGAGGGTCCCGCCGATTCCTCAGCTCCTGCGCACGCCACTGACGGTCCCGCCGACGCCTCGGCTCCTACTCCTAGTCTGCAGGGGTTCAGTGAGAAACTGACCCTCGTTCTGGCCTCTGAACCCTGCGACGAGGGATTCGAGGAGGAAGAGCCGCCAGATCCTGTCTTTGAGGGGTTCAAAGAACAGTTTGTCCTCGTTCTGGCCTCGGAGCACCTAGATGAGGGTTTTGAGGAGAAGGCACCGCCGGATCCTGTCTCTGGGGAGTTCAAGGAACAGTTTGTTCTCGTTCTGGCTTCTGAACCCAGAGATGAAGGTTCGCCAGGCTCTGCTTCGGCCTCTGAAGGTTCGCCAGGCTCGGCCTCTGAGGGTTCGCCAGCCTCTGCCTCTGAGGGTTCGCCAGGCATTCGCCGTCGCCTGCCTGAACTCTGTGCCTGCTCGGGACGACCTCCTGGTCGCCCGCCTGAACTCTGTGCCTGCTCGGGACGACCTCCTGGT
Source organism: Crenichthys baileyi (assembly GCA_036173005.1). Lineage (NCBI taxonomy): Eukaryota > Metazoa > Chordata > Actinopteri > Cyprinodontiformes > Goodeidae > Crenichthys > Crenichthys baileyi. Next base: position 86,090 of record JAHHUM010002088.1, read on the forward strand.
CGCCCGCCTGAACTTTGTTCTTGTTTTTTGTTTCTGTCCCTCCTGCCATGACCCCCCACAGCCCGCCCTGTTCGGGTTGTTTTTTGTTTGGACTCTTGTGGGCGTCTGGTATCCGCCCTTAAAGGGGGGGTTCTGTTATGATTTGGGGTTTGGTTTTTGGTTTTTTCTTTGTTTTTCACAGTTTAGGTTTTGAATAGTTCTGATTATTATTATTTTCATTATTATTCTTGTTGAATCATGTTTCTGTTTGTTTTTCTGGTCATGCTTTAGTTTTGTCATCTTATTCATGTTTTGGTTTTAGGATCTGGTTATGCTTTGGTTTCATGTTTTTCTAGTTTCTGTTAGTTTGTGTTCAAGGGTCTGTTTTGCTCCAGTCACGTTTTGTTCTGTCAATTAAGTTTATTCAGATCACCTGCACCTATTAATCTGTCATCTTGTTTCACCTGGTCACACTCCATAAATACACACCTGTTCAGTTATACATCGCGAAATCATTTTTACAAACAAAGTCTTGTTTTCTGCTCATGCCTTGCCTGTCTCGCCTGCCCGTTGGGTTTTTGTTCCTTCCTCCTGATGTGAGTAAGTTTTTGTTTATTATCGCAAGCCTTGACAATCACTTAACCTGGATGGCATTAAATTGACCTCCGGTAATAATGTAAAAAACCTTGGTGTTGTTTTTGACCAGGACATGTCATTTAAATCCCATATTAAAGAGGTTTCTAGGATTACCTTCTTTCACCTCCGGAACATTGCCAAAATTAGAAATATCCTGTCCAGGAGTGCCGCTGAAAAACTAGTCCATGCATTTGTTACTTCAAGGCTGGACTATTGCAATTCTTTACTATCAGGATGTCCACAAAATGCAGTTAAAAGCCTTCAGCTGATTCAAAATGCTGCAGCAAGAGTTCTGATGAAAATTAAAAAGAGAGATCATAATTCCCCTACTTCAGCTTCCGTTCATTGGCTCCCTGTTAAATCCAGAATAGAATTTAAAATTCTCCTCCTCACATATAAAGCCCTTAATGATTTAGCTCCATCATACATCAGAGATCTGATTGTTCCATATGTTCCTAACAGAGCACTTCGTTCTCAGACTGCAGGTTTACTGGTGGTTCCTAGAGTCTCTAGAAGTAGAAAGGGAGGCAGATCCTTTAGTTATCAGGCTACTCTCCTGTGGAACCAGCTCCCAGTTTTAGTCCGTGAGGCGGACACCCTGTCTACTTTTAAGGTTAGGCTTAAAACTTTCCTTTTTGATAAAGCTTATAGTTAGAGTGGCTTAGGTTATCCTGAATTATCTCTGTAGTTATGGTGCTATAGGCTTAGGCTAGTGGAGGACATAATGACCACTTTTACTCTCTTCGCTACATTCTCACACTACTCTACAATTTTGCAGTATTTGCTGTTATTTATTTTAACTTTATGTTCTCTCTCTTTTCTCTTCCTAGAAGCTACACCCGGCCTGACTCTGTGTCTACCTGTGACACCTTCCTGGAGGGGGGCATCGTCCAAGCCTTTGCTGCCAACAACTTAATGCTCAGCTTCTACCGATGATCCACTCGGCCCTGTCTTTCAGTGTTTAAGCCTGTCTCTCTCCTAGACATAGCTACTGACTGAGCTTTTACTGTGACTAACTGTATGTACTCTCTCTCATACTCTAAACTTGAAAGCTGGCTCAGAGTTTATCTGTTATCTCTTCCTGGTCTTCCCTGATGAAATGACTAAAGGAGCTACATCCTTAAACATTTACTTTTCCTTCCCATAGAAATACTGCTGGATCGGTGTTTCTGTGTTCCTTTACCTTCTCTGCTCTGTTCTCTCAAACCCCCAGTCGGTCGAGGCAGATGGCCACTCACACTGAGCCTGGATCTGGTTCTGCTGGAGGTTTCTTCCTGTTAAAAGGGAGTTTTTCCTCTCCACTGTCGCTACATGCATGCTCAGTATGAGGGATTGCTGCAAAGTCAACGCCAGTGACTGTCCACCATCTCTACATGCTCATCCAGGAGGAGTGACTGCTACAAGTCACTGACTTGATGCAATTTGCTGGGTTTCCTTAGACAGAAAAACTTTTTAACCAATTTGAATAAATAACTAACTCTGACTGCTCCGTTCGATAGTTAGGATTAATTGCAATGTATGTACCTGACTTGAAATCTGTATGATTCGATTGAATTGATTTAGCCCATTTTAAAGTTACCCACCTTTCACACAATGCAACAGGAAACAACACTCTCCAATTATTCTTACCTCTCCCTTCTTCCCTCCCTGTTGGATGGAGTAAGGGGGGTCAGGTTTAGCCTAAACCGGCTCAGTTATGGTTGAGGTGCAAACACACCCTCCATTTCTGCTACCTGTATGACCCCTTCTCTTTTCCAATGGTTATAATCAGTCTGACAGAGAGAGGTATCCCAATCCTTGTGGTTTTTAGTATAACAATGGCCACCAGTGGGCTCAACATTGACAAACTCTATCAGTTTATTCTTGTACTTAGTACCCCTACACATAGCCCATTCTAAAATGGCCAAACTCTAACAGTAGTTTATTCTAACCTCCCCACCAACCCTGCACCATTCCAAACCCTTTGTGAAGTACCTTGAGACGACATGTGAGGTGAATTTGCGCTATATAAATAAAACTGAACTGAATTGACTTGAAACACATGTCATCTCAAGGCACTTTACACAGTCAGTTTAATGGAATCATACAGATTTCAAGTCAGGTACATACATTCCAATTAATCCTAACTATAAAACAGTGCAGTTAGATTCAGTTTATTATTGAAATTGGTTAAAAAGTTTTTCTATCTAAGGAAACCCAGCAGATTGCATCGAGTCAGAGACTTGCAGCATTCCCTCCTCCTGGATGAGCATGTAGAGACAGTCACTGGCGTTGACTTTGCAGCCATTCCTCATACTAAACATATTTAGCTCTTTTTTTCCTCCTCTGTTCAAGACTCTGGAGAAAGCTGAGTACGAGAAGCATTTGTTCACGGAACAAGATGGAAAACGCACAACTGGCTTTACTCCTTTATTTCCTTGGAAAGACTATTTGCTTATAAATAATTTTTTGTCTCGACTGACAAATAATAGTAGATTATAACCAGCTTTAGAGTTATACAGTTGATTAAATCCTTCAATTATTCCTTAAGTTTGAACTGGGTCCATTAGCAGGACAAGTTTAAATAATTATTTTACATTTCGGTTTTGACCAACCTGCATCAGGCCAGAGTTGTTGCTTTACAACTGCAACTACTAAACACTGATTAACACATTTATTTTTCTTATATTATTATCATTCTGTAAACCCATATCATATATCTACAGCACATACAGAGACAAACTGTTTTTGGTAAAAACCTCGTTTTTTTAAAACAACAGAAAAACAGATTATTAGTCAGCAAGTATAGATAATTTATATCTTGACTGTCTAATCATAAGAAAATCATAAGCTCTGTACATTTCAGAGTTGCAGTACAACACAGACTCTTGTCATCTGTAGAAATACTTGGATAGTTCTGCAGTCGTGGGGTGGATCAGAAATGGACAAGAAGCTGGGTACAGAGAGCAGGTGGACCTCTTTGAGATATGATGTGGAAACAATAATCTCATCTTGAGTGGGAACAAAATAAATTAGATATATATTGATTTCAGGAGAAAAAGGGTTAGGTCAAAAACAATTTACATCATGGGAGTAGAAGTGGAGGTGGTGAAGGAGTATAACATATTTTAGAATTTTGCAAGGAAATGTAGGAAGAAGCATTTCAGATTCCATTCAGGATGTACCAGTGAGCCGTTGGGCTTAAAACAGGAAAATGTGATGTCTTCTTTTAATGTCCATCAGAATTCTTTCTTCAGTGTTTTGGGCCAACTCAAGGTTTTAAGAGAATTCGTTGTGTTTCCCAATAACAAAGCAATGTAACAGTCCAGCCTAGAGATATCAAATCAATGTCATTGTTTTTCTGCATCGCTGTGAGGACATTACGTTTGGCAGTGGTGCACACTGAAGGAAAGGAAGAACCTACTAAACCTGATCAACATAGGATTTTAGGCATAAAAAAGAAATACTCCTGGACATGATTCTAATCCGGTTTTACTTTGTTATGGTCAGACAACATTAAAAGATTTTTTTCAGTTGGTCCTGTCACAGTTCTAGATATTTTTTCTGTTATGAAAGGGAATACCGAAAGTATCTGGGAAGTCTGAAAGTATCTTGAAAGCCAGCATCTGTTGGTAAAAGTGTCATCAAAGTTCATTTGTGCTCATAGGCAAGTCCTTTTGTTTTCTGTATGTTGAACAGCTATTCATTTGAAATGCATGCTGTTTAACCAAATACTTTCACATGTGACTTTTGTTCTCCATTTAATTAGGAAATTTCACTCTATCACACAAAACATCTGTTGAGGTTTAGTCATAAAAACCAACATGTTGTTTAGGCTAGGTCTCATCATATGAAAACATATTTAGATCCAGGGTGAGGGCTATGCTTAATGCATTGTCTTTTCCACAGTCCTCAGCAGCAAACCCCACAGGTATTCAGTCAGATTTAGTTCTGTACTTCAGCTAGGTTGTTCCAAAATTTTTCCTCTTATGAAATCATTCTTTTGTTCATTTTGATATATTCACTGTGATGCTGATGAATAAAATCCTACTTTATCTGCAGCTTTCTGGCAGCCACCAAAAGATTTTGGATTGAATCTGACTTGTATGAGAACTAAATAGAACCTAATACACCTTGACAAAATACCCATTAACAAAAACTGATCTTAAGAGAAGTAATCCCAGATCATGATGCTGTCGCATGTTTATGGTATTCTTTTGATGATGTATTGTGTTGTTTTTGTTGCCAATCTTATCTGTCGGAATTGTGGCCCAAAAGTTACATTAGTTTTCATCAGAGTATAACACATTTTTCTGGGAGGTTTTAGCCAGGCCTGCTGGTTTTCTTTGGAAGAAAAGCCATCTGTCTATGAATTGTTCTCTTTAGTGTAGATATAGGGAGAATACAGGAGATTGCTGTGTAACGTAGAACACAATCAGTCCTTGCTGGAAAATGGAAGCCGCAGCTTCTTTAGTGTTACTGTCAGCCTCTAGGCAGCCTCCAGTTTTCTACAGCTACTGATGACTGTTCTTACTATGACATATGTACAGTTTGTACCCGTCTTCTGACTGACACGTTTGTACAATACGATTTTTTTTTTCATTCTTGGTAACCTCTCTACAGACTACCGCTTTAGCTAAAGGATGCACCTGATCAGATGTCATGAAAATCCTGCTACCTAAAGTGTGTTTCAGCTCAATCAGATTTACTATAATTGAGGTCAGAAGTAAACTGAAGAAGACTGAATGTTGGAACCAAAGATGTGCCCATTTATGAAACCAGGTTATAGGAGCTTTTTTTAAAAAATAATTTGAATAACTTTAATGAAACTCATTTTTTAAATTTCAATTGTTAAAGATAAATGTTGCATTTTCTGTGGAGAAAGAAGTCTTATTTTTGTAATCACAAAAACCTTGCATTTTAACAGTGGTATATACTATATGTTGTTTTATTTGTACCACACATGTTCCCATGGAGTAAGCTGTGTAGCTATCACAACGGCACAGTTGAGAAGTTAAATGCTAGCGGTTATTGAAATCATAAGCCTCATTGAATTCAGTTATATATGGCCACGTCAGCTCCTCCCAGCAGCCTGGACAGCCTGATCAAATCTCCCCAGCGGTGAGGTGGTTGTGAACTGTCTTTTAAATAACAGCAGCTGTGAGAGCCTGTCCAGGCAGGACTGACTGATGTCCTGGCTCAGGATGTGGCACAATCACAGTAAAACTGTCACAGACATTTTATGGTCAACAAAGAACATTTCCACACATCTTAAATTTCCAAGAGATGAGCAGAAAGATGGAGGTATATTCAGTCTATCAGTGAGCATCCTGTTTCCAACTTGTATCCTCTAACACATCTTTCTTCTGCTCAGACCATGACTGACGTCTGTAAACAGAGGGTGTGCAACACTTTTTTCCCCCCTCTAAAACAGGGGTGTCCAAAGTGTGGCTTAGATGCCATTTGCTGCCCTTGGAATAATTTTGTGCTGCCCACGACCACAATATTAAAGAGTAGTAAAAAATTGACAGTTGATGACACTTTTTTGTAATTTTAACTATTAGGTTTTAATCAAAAATTTAAATTTTTAGGTAAAGCACTAAGTTTCGGGCTTTTATTTCAATAAAATATGGAAATATTGCAAAAACAAAATAAATCACACAATTTTTGTGTTTTTTTTAGGGGTTGGGGCATTTTTATTGCGTGTTAGAAGTGCTTTTAATTATGTGATTCTTGCCCTTATTGCAAAAGTTTGGACACCACCGTTCTAAAACCTTTTACAGTTAGGTTGTACAGGTTAAAAATTCAAGGTAGAAGTTCTGGAAGGGTTTATCTTAGTTGCAATTTTATCAGAAAGACCTGGCATTTTAACAAGGGTCTACACTTTGGATATCCACTGTACAAGCTGCAGTAACTATCCAGGAAGTCTAAATGATTGCACTAGAAACTATGTCATGAATATTCTTGATCCCAAAGGGAATGCATCTGTGCTGGTATCTCCTAATGACCTCTAACCTTTGACTAGGATTATTCCCCTCCATGTCAGCAACATGTCCGCCATGTTAGTGCAGCAAGCTGTGCGTCCATTATGATCAATAACCATTTCCATCCCAGAAACAAAGTCCAACTGAAATCAGACTGACAATTATAGTTAAATTCATGTCAGTTCATTATAATTAGTCAAGCAAATCTTGCAGTCAGCACAACAATTTTATAAAACAGAGTAATTTGTAAGCATTTCATACAGTTGGAATAACAGAAAATGCCAAAAGGATCCTGTGTATTTCATATCTTCATGAGCATTTTTTCTTTACTTTTCTAAATACTATACAAAGACTTCTCGGATGGTTCCTTCATGTGATATGATACCTGTACCACATGAAATGGGGGATGATGTGGTCTGCAGACTGGAGAAACACCCACCACAGATGTAGCACTTCTGTACAGTCTGAGGCCATCCTGGGTGGGCATGGTTTCATGGTTTAACAGGATAAACTCCACGACAGCCTTTTGTTCCTCTTCAAAGGAAGTTAGAAAGGGAAGTCTCCACTTTATCTTTTACAACCAGAGTCAGCCCTTCACTTGGAACAGACAAGTCCTTCTCCAGGGAACAGTAACCACAGTCCATAGACCATCAGTGCCCAGATGACTGATGCACTTTTGGCTTTTGATTTTTTCCTATTAATGTCCTTGATGTTAACCTTCAGCAGTTATGTGGCTCCAGCTGAGGATGGGCTAATTCCTCTCTTACACACACACCCATCTACGTGAAGAATCCTTTATTGCTGCCTCTCTGTGTGAATACAACACACTGAAGGTCAGACAGACCAAGGCCACAATGATAAAGTAAACAAACAGGGGCCTATCCTTTTAGCCTTTGACCTCTCCCCAGCCCCCGGTATAAGCGAGGGGTGGACGGGGGGGGGGAGAAAAAGAGCATTAGGCATGGGATTCAATAGGATTGCTTCTGAAGAGGTTTGAGCTTTAAATCAATTTTTTTCCCTTTTACATTTTAGAAATATGTAGTTATGTTTCAGTATTGGTTATAGCAGCAAAGTGTTTCTTATTTAGAGTGAACTCCTTTTTAACTTTGTCTAACCTGGAAAGTTTAACCGATTTCTACTAAATTAAGTTGATGTAAGATATACAATAAATCAAAACATTTTTAAATTAAATTGTTGGAGAAGAGATTTTAAATGAAGGGTTAAAAAGGACCATCAGAGGGTTCTTTCTAAAATAAATGTGGCACAACATTGCAGAGTTACCTTAGAATGAATCAAGACTTCTGGAACAATGTCTTTTGGACAGCTGAGACCAAAGTAGAGATGTCTGGCCACATAACACAGTGCAAGGTTTGGATCATCATAAAATATCGGCAGAACCACAGTAGAAGGTTTAGGATTCAAGCCTGTTCTGCAGTCACTTGGCATTTTGGCGTCACTAATTAAACCATGAACCTCTTTATCCCAGGTTAATTGAGAGTCGGTACATAGGTCATCTGACAGACAACGGAAGCTTGGCCCAAACTGGGCGGAACTGGACGACAATCCAAAAGTCTGCACCAAATCATGATTGGAAAGAGCAAAGTCATAATGGCGCAAGATACAGTGAGCCAAAATCCCTTTTCAATTCAATTCAATTCAATTCAAAATTATTTATAGAGCGCATTTAAAACAACCTCAGCTGACCAAAGTGCTGCAAAATAGTTAATGCATCAAGGATAGAAATAGGCATGCAGGGAATAAAAATGAAATTAATAATAGGATTAGCAGGATTAACAGTCCTTTTACAGCCAGTTATATCACTGTGAGAGAAAAATCATGCGGGAAGGTTACTAATGTTCTTGCTGCTAAAAATATTAAATATTGTAACATCAGTCTTGAAACTGTGTAATTTCTGATTTCTATGGCACAGCACATTTTGATTCCTCATTTTAAGAGCTATCAATGAGGAAACACTTTTCTTGGCTGCCCTAAAAACATTACAATTAAAAATGAGAGTACTGTAACTGGATACATTTGACCTTTGCCACCTGCATCCTCTCACATCACCTCCAATTTTCACCTCAACCTCAGTCAGTTGTTCATTCCTGCTGGTGGATGCATAGTAAACATGTGGTATTTACGTTGACATGCACATGGTTTAACACAATCCTAGAGGCTGATCTGCCAGAGGCAGGGTTAAACGTTACCATGACATGCAGCCTAATACAGGAACAAGCAGGGCTTGGATTAGGCAAAAATCCTGCATGGATTCCATTATGTTCCTCGTGATCGAGACAGGTGTGCTGCAACAATGAAGTCTTTCTACTGTTAAACTGGGGCTTGTCCCTGTTTTTGTGTGGGTACAACTATGGATATAACACATGTGTGTATGTGTTTAGAGGGTCAGTGACCCCCATTAGAACCAAAGCTAAAATGTTTGTTACCAGTTTGGTCTGACTACATCTGAGGAGGTTAAAACTTAGAGATTTTAAAGGAAATTTAACATTTTTCCTTTTCCTTTACTTTTTTGTTCATTTAACCCATGATGCTTTGATCTGAATTGTGTGAAATATTACTTCTGGACCAGTATTCTTACATGTACACGGCTGTTTCCTCACAGAGTGGATATGGAACCTCAACTTTAACACCACACATTACTGAGATTTGGTTCTAGTACCATCATCTGGAGAAATACTGATGATGTGCTGCTCTTCTGCAATACAGTCATATTCAATAAATGACAATAAATTTGAAAAGTAATTTTATTTCATTAACTCAGTCACTAAGTGAAACATATTATATGGAATAATTACATTAATTCTGATGGCTTTCTGCTTCCAGCCAATGAAAACATGACATTTAAGATTAAAATATTACATAGGACCAATAGAAAACATTTTAATACATAAATGTGGGCTTAATGTAAAGCATGTTTCATATCTGCCGAAAGGTTATTTTTAAAAGGTACTTTTAATCTGGCACACGAGCCTCAACAGAACATGTTTTAATTTATTGAATATGACTGTAGAAGCTACATCTGGCCTGGTGTTTCTGCTTAGCTATGAAACCTTCCTGGACGGGGCCACTGGCTGGGCTATTGCTGCCAATAACCTACTGTTCTCTTCCTATAAATGATACATTTGGCACAGCTTTCTGTGTTTAACCCTGTCTCTCTCTGGGATAAAGCAAATAAAGGGGATATTCCTGCCGGTAACTATATGTACTTTGTATTTTATCCCATAGATTTTATTATTAGCTTGGAGCTTATCTGTTTAGCTGTGTTTCTCTCCTAGATGAAGCCATGATGTTAAGTCCTCAAGTCTCATGATTAAAAAAGCTTTAACACAAACAAACCTAGGTTTGTTATCTGAATAATCTCTATGTACGATTATGTTGGCTTGCCTGTGAGGAAATCTGTACAATTTAAATTTCACTGGTTCTGCCAGTCACAGTCAGATACCCATAACAGTCAGCGTGAATCATGCTTCTGGGCAGTGGAGGGGACCACACAAACAGAGAGGTAATGAGAGCAGCTACCTGTGGAGTAAAACTCACTGAGGAAGGATAAAGATTGTACAAGAGGGATCTCAGGTTGTTCATGCTGCAGGGTTGCATTCTGGAGGCTTTGACCTCTTGCTCCGCTACATCTTTATTTCGTGGCTGACAAAATGAATCCCAGTGTGGCACAAGGAATTCTGCCTCTACTTCTGATTTATTGTCTTCAGCTGCTGTCAGCCACCAACTGGCCTCAGAGCAGAACAGAGTGACAGACAACCAGGCAACCGGACAGGAAGAAACAGCTTTACAAATCTGGTAAGAGATGGAACAGAAATAGAAATGTACACAGTGTTGTAACAACTATATACATAAAGCTAAAGCAACCAGAATCACTCCTGATGTTTGAGCTATGCATTAATCAGAAGTGATAAACACCAATCAGAGATGGGAACTCAGGTCTGAGACTTGGACTCGAGTTGCACTTAAAGTCCACAAATGAAAACTCGACTCAGAGATGGTGTGCCGTAAAAGGACAAATTTGCTGCTAAACTACCGTAATTTCAAAAGCATCTTCCAGTAACATTCGTTCAGTAATCTGACATTCGTTCACTACATTACGCCTCACTCATTAAGCCATTTAAAACGTACCCAGGAACATGTTTATTGTTAAGGTTTGCTAACAATGCTATTTAATGCAGATTTAGATCATGGTTTCCTTGTAATGCCAAAGAAAACACCCGTTCTGTGCAGTATAAAGTGCAGTAGTGGACATTTCAAACACTGAAAGGAATTGAGTAAGTGAGAAAGTAAAGTATATTTATAAAGCGCCTTTTAAAGACACAAAGTCATAAAGCACTGTACAACAGTACAAGATCCAATAAAAAAGCACAATAAAATCATGACATGAAAGCCTGGAGGTACAAAATGTTTTCAATTGGTTTAAAAAAAAACTACAGAGTCAGCAAAGCGAAGTTCGGTGTTAAACTGTTCCACAGTTTAGGAGCTTTTGATTGAACAGCCCTGTCCCCCTTGGTTTTCAGCCTTGCACGAGGAACATCCAGGAGATTTTGGGCTTGTTACCGAAGGCTACAAGGAGCAGAATCTTAGTTAAAGGAGGTTTTAAAGTTAAAGGAGGATTAACAAAGGCCAGAAACTACACTGCTCAAAAAAATGGATTTGGAGTCACACACAAAATTAAAGTGGAAAAACACACTACAGGCTGATCCAACTTTGATGTAATGTCCTTGAAACAAGTCAAAATGAGGCTCAGTATTGTGTGTGGCCTCCAAGTGCCTGTATGACCTCCCTACAACGCCTGGGCATGCTCCTGATGAGACGGTGGATGGTCTCCTGAGGGATCTCCTCCCAGATCTGGACTAAAGCATCTGCCAACTCCTGGACAGTCTGTGGTGCAACGTGACGTTGGTGGATGGAGCGAGACATGATGTCCCAGATGTGCGCAATCGGATTCAGGTCTGGGGAACGGGCGGGCCAGTCCATAGCTTCAATGTCTTCATCTTGCAGGAACTGCTGACACACTCCAGCCACATGACACTGTGACAGTGTTTTACGGACTTAATTTGCACACACTCACATGCACACACACACACACATGCTCAAGATAAACATATGCACCCCTTCACACCGCCTTCACCGGATCCCCTGCATGATGTTGTTTCATATATATGTTGCTTCTTTGTGCTGTAAGAGATATAAGATTGTAAGATTTTTTCCAATCTTAAAGTGTATCCTGCTAAGGATAAAGTGTGAAATATGATTTTTTTCCCTCTTCTTACCTAATGTGGTCTCTTTTCTCATCTACCTAAATGTGTGATTAAAACAGTACATACATCAGAGCCGATGGCATGCATTGGATGAGAGATTGTTCATTTCAGTCATTACAGACTAAAATGATTTGACCTTGCAAAAAATATTTTGAACCTCTAACGTCTGCATTGTTGGTTGTTTCTGTTGTGCAACAGCTACGGCAGGAATAGTAGTTTACAAGAACAATCTGTGAGGATTATTAAATTGGAAGGAATAAGAATAACAAAAAGCCATCAAAGGAAACTAGATGATTAGGGGAAATTGGTGACCTTGTTGTCATTATGAATATGAATATATTATTTAATATTTAATATTAATACTTTAATATTTTATTAAATAATATTTCGGTCTGTTAAGGGTTGTCCTGTGAATACCAGCCCAGTAAGGTGGTGGTATTAGGACAAAATTGAAAGGGATGAGCCAAGCTCTGACATTGTTGAACAGCATAAACTCTGCACACACACAGAATGAATTCATTTTTAATTTCTTAAAATACAAGAATTTATTAACAAAAATAAGTCAACTCAAAATCAAAACATATTTCAATCAACAAACTCTGCTATGCTAAAACAATCCAACTAAACTACCAAGCAGAATTAAAGGATGACGAAGACTAATGGGCTATGTACAATATAAACAAGTTGATCAAAGATGGTTGAAAATCATGACCAAAAGAGTGATGCAACATTACAATGCAATGTTATTTATGTTTGAGAACCAAGGATTATCTTGAAGAATCTGGAAGTGAAGTTAAGTTAGTCTTGGAACTAACTTAGGCAATAATTGGGACACCTTAAGACAACCATTAACCATTAATATTTTAAGAATGATTTGCTGAATGAAACCAACCTTCTGGATGACCAATTTTCAATGGTGTTTAATTAGCTGCCTTTATTTATTAAAATAATATTTAAAGAAATGGAGATTAGACGAAAATTCAACATGGAAGACTCACCATCACCTCCACCTCCTTGGTGTTTACTTAGTTTTCAAGTTTAGTAATATAATATTTAGGGAAATATTATTTCCTAGATTGAAAACTAACAACCTTTTTGGGTAAATTATCTTTAGTAGGCAAGCATGTGTTCTTAGCTGTTAGCGATTAAAGCTAACAAAAGAAGCTTATAGCTTATCATCAGAATCAAACATATACCTTTAAATTCCACTAATAAAAGGGTTAAAATGCATAAGCGAGGACGTGGTATGGCTGATCTTCTGTGTTTAAAATCACCATTTAAATAAAGTTTTAACACAAACACAGAACACATAAACTGAGCACATGTGCTGAGCAGATAATCTGCTAGCACTAAGATGGCTGAATTTTCAACACAAACAAAACCAAACGTAATAAAACGAAAAAATGTTTAGATAATTTCATCCTAAATTACTTCTCTCTGCCCAAAACCTAACCTCTTACATGAACCGTGCTGAGGAAAAGTTGTCCAGGGCAACGAAGTTGAAGAAAGCATCCACGGTGAACAAAGGGTTAACTGCAGCTAACCTCCGTAGCTGTGGGGAGGGGCGGCACGTTCTGTCAGCTAGCCAAACTGCACGTTACTGCTGTAGCCACGGTGATGCGGTCCCGTTGTCCTTCCTTCAGACCGGGAAAACTGGTCACCTCGCCGTCATAGAGACAGGGTCTCTGCTGGGAACTCTCTGGAACACAGTTTGCTTGTACCTTAATTACCCCCGTTCATGAATGAATACCCGATACACAAACAGCAATTCATTCCTACTTAACTTAGTGCATATGATCGCGTAATCGAATGACACTCTTGGATCCAGTTTGAAGAGTTATGTCTGTTTGCCAGCAAAAAGACATTAGCGCGCTGTGTCCCTCCGTCCAGTCCCTCTGGGGACCCACGTGGAAGAGGTCAGCTTGTTGCAAAAGCGGTGATTTTATTTGGACAGTGACGTCACGGGAAGTCCGCTGTTACCCCTTTTCTGGCTGTGCTGGAAGTAGATTAATGACATTTATTTTGAAAGTTCCAGAAACGTTCTTACTGGCCCTTCATTTTGTACCCATGGCTGTGGTCCCAACAGCCTTGATTTGAAGAGTTAGTGTATAACCCTCCTTGCCTTCTAAAAGCATATTACTTTTAAGTTTTTCTACATGTTGTAACCGACATGGATTAGACGTCAATAAAATTTGGTGTCTGTGTCTTCTGCAATACACACTTAGGGATTGATTTGATTATGGATGCAACGTTTGACTAGACACTTCCTTGTACAGCTGGCAGATTTGGGAAAAAAACTGAACTTCCTAATGAAATTTTGGTGAAAAGATTTTTTTTTAAATCTCAATTTCATTCATATTGCACCGATTCACAGCTAAACCAAGTGTCCTCATGTTAAAATTCTTTATCCTACCTTTACATCCAAAGCCACTGAGCTTCTGTAAATGTACAGTTTTATATTTATCTGCTGTCATGGTCATGTTCTGTATTATTCCATGTTGCTCACTCACACAAAATGTAAACTGCATGTACAAAGAGTGCAATCTAAGAAAAGCATCTTTGTTTCAAAAGCGATACATCCCCAGTATTTGATTTCTCTTGGAAAATGACTTTAAAGACAAGGGTTTAAAATACATCAGAAAGGAAATGAGGGGAAGCTGCTGAAGTGACAGAGGGGGAGCAGACACCTCTAAGCCTGTCATCTGAATGCAGGCTCCATTCCCTCCATTGATCTGACCGTTGAGGGGGAAACCAAAATGTTTGGCTTATTTTAGCCAATTAAGCTGTGAGAGAGCCAATTGTGGATGTGTTATTGAGCGTTTCTTTGATCAGAGTGCCTAATGTGGGGCTGCTTGGAGAAGGATCAATTGCAGACTCTGTGATTGGATTACTCAAGTAATCAATGCTGGTCGCTGATATATTAATAAGGTAATTATAGGGGTGTAGAAGAGCTATACATCACAGTTCTTTTATATTACAGGCTCAGAAAAAAGACACACAAACACACACACATAACCCAAGTTGAAAGCTAACACATAACTTTTGTGGGCTGCACTCTCATACAAAGCACTGCCCTCTACTTCCCCTGTGGAGAAGGTGTTAATTATTTTACTAATGATAACACTTCACACTCCTGCAATAAAGCAGCAGGGTTCAGATTGTTAAATCTACCTGCCCACAGTAATTATTCTCACCCATAAACAGTGACTGCTTCATGTGCCTCAGAGACACACAAATCAGCTTTTACAGCTTTTGCATTGTAATTTCTTACTTTCCACATCTGATTCTGAGTTTTAATTACAGCAGAAGTGGGACAGCAGCCAGAGGAATATATGTTTTCAACTAATCAGAACTCAAACAATGTAAATGTGCTCACAATGAGATGAGTCATACTGAATAAAAAGTATGAAAATGTACATTCACTCAGACAAGAACAACACAAGCTAAACTAAAACCCAGCATGACATAAATATAATGAGAAGAGATATGTTCAGTGATTTACCCTGGTTGGTAAATGTGAATCAAACACTTAAAAACTGATTGGTGAATAAGAATCAAAAATTAAAAACCATGTTGACATTAAATTAGAGCTTTTTTCTGCATTCAGCATTTCTGTTGCTTTAGTCTAATTTATTTGTGTTGGTCAGCATTGCCTATCATCCAACCTAAGGCAGGGTTTTAGTTTACCTCAGTTGGATCAATGTTTCAATCACTTTAGTCTAGATCTATTTATTCCCTCTTTTCACCAGATAAAGACCCTCCTATGACCAAGACCTATAACAGCATGACTGATTTGCTGTAAATCTTCATTGTTAAAGAAATCCCAAAGCTGCTACTTTCTTAGGACTCGCCAAATAGATTTTACTGTGTTATTTAATGCATCCTGGGACCACTTTCTTCTGCACTCTTGTGGACCACGTCAGGGTGCAGCTCAAAATCCTCCAGGACTTATCATAACCTGCCACACCATCACTGCTAACTGAGGAAGAAAACTTCACCGACAATTGTGCAAAAACATCAGGCTGAATTTTTCATCTACTGTAGCAGTTTCCATTGGGTTTAAATTCAATAAGCACTGTCAAAAGTAAGAGAGGTTCATAATGATTCTGCTTTAGTTTACTAAAGTTTTAATTTAAAATAAATTAAAGATTATTTTTGAAAGAAGTTAAAGATTAAATTTGGTCATGAAGAAAAGGGCTAAAAAAAGGGGATTTTAGAAACATCTTTAAAGATCTGAGCATTTTACAAAATATTATTGATGCTCAACATCAATATAAGAAATGATTTCCATCTCGAAACAGAAGGATTCGCATAATTATGTTGAGGAAAAAAAAGTTAATCAAAGTTAGGACAGAAAATAATCATGACTTCATCGTGTTTTCTTTTTTGCATGCAGTGAACTCGAGAGCAGGAGATCTTGAAGGGTTTAGAATGCAAAGTATCTCCACTGTTGTGTTTAAAAGCTCTAGCCGCTGTCAACAGTCTGAAGGCCCAGCGAAGCTTTGAAGAGCTGCCTCTTTGTCCAGCGGATGGGGATGGGAGCTTAGCAGAGCTGCTTGGTATTCCTACTGAGGTTTTCTGCCTTTGGCTGCCATATGGGAGAGAGAAAAAAGCCATATAAGTACTTAAGCAAAGTTTATATTTACACAGGAATCTTCTCAGCTTTGCTTTAGTTCAGTGGAAAAACAATATCCAGGCTGAATCAAGGCTAGCATTATAAGCACTTACGCAAAGTTCATATTAGCAATGGAAATTTCAACCTTGGCAGGAATGTGCAGGAGACAGTACATAATGGCTCTGCTGCTGCACAAACCTGCTTCTCTCTCGATTATGAGCAAACAGTTTTGTGAAAGATGTGAAAACGAAAACGCCAAAACTAATTTGTGTTTCACTTCATTCAAAACATTTAATCCTTTTTTATTTTCTTCTTCGTTCCTGGAAAGACTCAACAGAACAACTCATAATATTATAATATATGTTCTGTTGATCATTTTTGATTGCATCTTAAATCTTTTTAGAAAAATCAAAGTTTATGCTACTAATGAAGACAGACTCATCTAATTTCAATAAATGCAACAATTGCCTTTGATTTTCCCCATAGTCAGTTTTATTTCTCTAAACCTAGCCTTTGCTCCCGTTGTTAGGGAGTAGTATGACCCATTGAAGGACTAATGCTGTAAGGGAATTTACTGTTGAAAGCCAGATATTTATATGAAGAAGAAATAGTTGTGCTGCATTATTTACAGTACTAATAACATACAGCACTGGGTTGTTTTATTGTGTGTACTTCACTGATGTATCTGCTGGTACATTCTATCAGTAACTGCATAAAAGCAAACAGAAACTTCTCTTTTTAGCCTGGTTTCTGTCTTATTTGATTTTATTACTTTTTTTCTGTTCCAAATCAATTTCTTTGGTTTATTTTATGTAATTACTTTGCTTTCATAATAAATTAAATGTAATTGCATATTTTATCTCTATTTATCAGTCTTATGCCATTTTTTTTATTGTTTATTTCTGTGGTGTGTATTATTTATGATTTTGTTTTCTCAGTTCTGCATATTCAATGACATTTTATTCTGTTGTCTAATAATAATTTTATTAGCTTTACAGTTTTTGGTTTTGATTTTGATTCTTGGTGTCTTGTCGTCCATTTGGTTGTATGAAAAATTATCTAATCTAGTCTGACTAATTGGTGTCTGATTGTTTCCCTTTAAATCTCAAAACATCCATATATACATCTAAACAGTAATTATGGAAGTTAGGTACAGAAACATACTTCCCTCAGGCCATGTTAAACACAACGTTGCAGACTCCACTTGCTGGCTGTGATATTTTGTGTATTTGTCTGGATTGCAACATAGTAGAACATATGAAAGCTGTTTACCAAATAACTTCCAGCAAAGCTGTCCATCTGGATAAATGAACATCCACCCAGTGCATGCTGGGAGATTAGACTCAGCCTGCTTGGCTAGATTCAATATTTACCAAAGAGGCTGCCATCAACACTCCTCTTTCACTGTTAGTCACTGTGTGTGTGTGTGTGTGTGTGTGTCTGTGCACTTAATGTGCTTTCTGTTACAAATATAAACACATTTGATAATATGAAAACATTTGACAATAACAGAATAAATCCAACTTGCTGTTTTATTTACAGATAATATCCAGTGGTGTATTATTTTCACTAGCATGGAGATTAAGAATACAGCTGGGTAATAAAGTGTGGCTTTGCATTGCTGGATTTCACCAAGTGCAAGCTTTTTTAAAAGCTCACTAAAAAACTTTTGTTCACCTTTTTGTTGACGTCACAAAAGGTAGTGGATCGAGGGATGAACTACCAAACTGGTAGATTCCAGTTGTGTTTTAGTTCCAAGGGTTTCCGCCTTGTTTGAGTCAGAGATTTATCATGATGGATTCAATGATGGATGAATATGTAGAGACATTTGTCTTTTTTTATTCAATTAAAAAAGTCAGTCATTTTCTACCGCTTCTTCAATAGTGGGTTGCGGAGAAGCTGGTGCCTCTCTACAGCAGTCTATGAGATGGAGGCGGAGTACACCCTGGACAGATCGCCAGTTCACCGCAGGGCAACACAGAGACATACAGGACAAACAACCATGCAGACACTCATTCACACCTAAGGGCAATTTAGAGAAACCAATTAACCTTACAGTCATGTTTTTGGACTGTGGGAGGAAGCCTGAGTACCTGGAGAGAACCCACGAGTGCACGGGGAGAACATGGAAAAATCCTTTGGAAAAGGGGGGCCCCCCGGGCCGGGGTCGAACCCGGGGACCTTTTTGTTGCAAGGCCACAGTGCTACCAACTAAAACCACCGTGGCACCCCTCATAAAAAAGGGAAATTTTTAAAAAAAAAAAAAAAAAAACATGGGCTCTGCTTGACTGCCTGGCTGCCCTGGGGGGGCTCTCGGCTCGATTTTTTTTGGGGGTTTACATGTGCCTTTTGCTGGTCCGGAGCTTGCATTTGGGGTTTTGTGCCTCCTTTTTGGGGCCGGGGTTTTCTAGTTTTGGGGCGGCCTCGGTGTTGGTGGGGAAAAACGTTTTTGTTTGCCCCTGCTTGCCTGGTTGTGGCGGGGGTCTGGGCGCTCTTTTTTGGCTCTGCCCCGGGGTTCAGGGGGGGTTGGGGACATGGTGGTCATCTGCCCTCCTTTTGTCTGGCGTTTTTCCGGGTTTGGCGCTTGGCGCTGGCTGGTCTGCTTTTTTTTCTGTGATGGGCCGCCCCCCTTCTTGGCGATGTTGTGCACCGCTTCCGGGCTGGCTCCTTTTTGTGGGGTGGGGGGGCTCCTTCGGGTGGGGGTGGGGGGTGCCCCCGGGGGCGGGATGGGGGTTTGGGGTTTTGGGGTTTGGTTCCAGGGGGGGCTGAGGGTTGTTGGTCCTGGTTTTTCGGTCAGTTCTCGGGGCCTGGTACCTGTCCTTAGCCTTTCGCCCGATAGATGTGCCTATGCCTCCGTCCCTTGTTGGAACTTAGCGAACGTGGGTGCCTACTGGGGTCAGCCGGGGAGTTTGTGTGTGGGGTCGTGGGCTCTGTTGTAAGCTCGGTGCTCGATGGTGTCTGCCCTGTTGCGCCTGTGGGTGGGGGCTGGGACAGCATTGCGTGTGGCCCTTGCCTTGCTGTCGCGGCGCGCTGTGTGGTGCTTGGAGCGGGGCTGTGTGTGGAGCTTGCGCTGTGTGGGTGATGGTACATGTTCACATGTACCCCGCACATGTACATGTCACATGTACATATCACATGTTCAGATATTGAACATGTGTTCAATATCTGAGTCCTGGTTGGGGGTGGCCCAGTGGGAAGATTCATGTCGGGTTCATTGGGGGGGTGGGGGGCTCATGGGGTTGGAATCGGAACTCATTGGGGGTTGGGACTATTTTTATTCTGTGGCGGCTCTGGTTGGCAGGCTTGTTTGGACCATGTTTGGTTTGGTCTTGTGCTGCTCCCTCTCCTGGATCAGTTTAGGCCCCCATCGAATGTGGGACCTATTCCCTCCCCGCCACACTACCTGCCGGTGGTTGGTATCTCTGCCTGCCGGTGTACTTGTGGTTCTCGGTATCCACTTGTGAAAGTAAATCTGTTGGGCTTTTTCCTGGCACTCAGACAACAGTGCTTCTCTGCCGGACAGGACACGGTAAAAAAAAAAAAAAAAAGATTGGTTCAAAACATTGAAATAAATAGGAATAAACAACAGGAAAAAAACAATTGTGGCTATGTAGTGGCTATGTGGTGAATAACTGCAAATACCAGAAAATAAACTGAATATTTTTCACCAGATATTTGGGACATTTTAAGTTATTCTTGGTATTAATTACAAAGTGTTTAACCACAGTTCTTTCTTAATGCAGTGCTGATGATCAGAGCACGTTAAATTTTCCATGTACAAAAAAATACAAATTTCCCTAAGATTTTAAACTTTATTTAGTGTATTAACTCATATATTTATTTCTCTCTTATATATCTTTATTGATCTAATATTTTAAAATGATCCTCTTCATGTACTGCCATTGTCTGCACTACTGTCTATGCATGTTCTGCCTTTATATAAATATTTGCCTATTATTATATTAGTCAAGATTATGATTATGATTAGTCAAGGTATTAATTCCCCATTCTTCTGGACTGATTATCAGGTTTTTTTCTACTCTAATAAACAAAGTTTAAAAAAAAAATTCTGTAGTTATCTGGTATGAGTTGACATTATTATAATAAAAGAAAAATTAGTGTGTTGTTCAGTGTTTAGTAGTTATTGTAAATTAACCATGTACAGGGGTTGGACAATGAAACTGAAACACCTGGTTTTAGACCACAATAATTTATTAGTATGGTGTAGGGCCTCCTTTTGCGGCCAATACAGCGTCAATTCGTCTTGGGGAATGACATATACAAGCCCTGCACAGTGGTCAGGGGGATTTAAGCCATTCTTTTTTTGGGGGAAAGTGGCCCCAAGTCACTACGTGATACTGGTGGAGGAAAACGTTTCCTGACTCGCTCCCCAAAAACCCCAAAGTGGCTCAATAATATTTAGATCTGGTGACTGTGCAGGCCCATGGGGAATGTTAACTTCACTTCCATGTTCAAAAACCCAAATCTTTCACCAGTCTTGCTGTGTGTATTGGGGCATTGTCATCCTGATACATGGCACCGCCCTTCAGGATACAAAAGTTTGAACCATTGGGTGCACATGGTCCTCAAAAATGGTTTTGGTAGTCCTTTGGGAGTGACGCGCCCATCTAGCACAAGTATTGGGGCCCAAGGGAAAATGCCATGATATGGCAGCCCAAACCATCCAGACCCCCCCCCATGCTTCACTTTTGGGCATGCAACAGTCTGGGTGGTACGCTTCTTTGGGGGTTCTCCACGCCGTAACTCTCCCCGGATGTGGGGAAAACAGTAAAGGTGGACTCATCAGAGAACAATACATGTTTCACATTATCCACAGCCCCAAGATTTGCGCTCCTTCACCATTTTAAAAACCGACGTTTGGGATTGGCATGAGTGACCAAAAGTTTGTCTATAGCGCCCCCCGTGTATATTTAACTCTGTGGAGCTCCCGACGGATAGTTTTTGGTGGAAACAGGAGAGTTGAGGTGCACATTAAATTTTGCCGTGATTTGGGCAGCCGTGGTTTTAGTTTTTTGGATACAATCCAGGTTAGCACCCAACCTCCCTTACAGACAGCTTCCTCTTGCGTCCACAGTTAATCCTGTTGGATGTGGTTCGTCCTTCTTGGTGGTATGCTGACATTACCCTGGATACCATGGCTTTTGATACATCACAAAGACTTGCTTTTGGGGTCACAGATGCACCAACAAGATGACCCAAAAATTTGTCCCCCTTTTGAACTCTGGATGTCACCCATAATTTTTGTGTGCATTTCAATTTTTTTGAGCAAAACTGTGCTCTTACCCTGCTAATTGAACCTTCACACTCTGCTCTTACTGGTGCAATGTGCAATCAATGAAGACTGGCTACCAGGCTGGTCCAATTTAGCCATGAAACCTCCCACACTAAAATGACAGGTGTTTCAGTTTCATTGTCCAACCCCTGTATTTGTTAAGCAGCAACTCTGGCCAGATGCAGGTTGGTAAAAAATTACATATAAAATAATGATTTAAACTTTTCCTGCTTATGGATCCAGTGCAACTTAAGGAATAGTGGACTGAATTAATCAACTGTATAAGCTGCTCATTATCTATGATTTATCAATTGAAACAAATAAATGATTTATAGGCCACTTGTCTTTTAAACGGAGTAAAGGAGTACTGCCATCTGTTGGAATGGAGGTGTATTGCAGTTTTCTTCACAACTTCCCCATAGGTCCTTAGGCTGATTTAAATAAATGGTCCGTGGCAATGTGTGTGTATTTGCATCAAAGGGATTTTTTATAAGCCTCTTCAACCACTGAAAGAACACTGTGCTATGCTTTCTGTGATATATGCAAGGTTATATAATGTAGGTGGATTGCAGTCATTCGGACAGGCCTGGACTTTGACTGGGCCTGTGTAATGTGAACATGTTATGTAAACCGTTCCATTGCAGCTGTGGTTGTATATTTAGAAATAAGCGGCAAAAGCACTGCGAAGGCCAATTGTTATTGAAATGTTTATTATTTTTCTCTGGGCAAATGAATCGACGTTTTGAAGGCCTAAGCATATACGAAAACTCATCAATAATCATTTTAGCTCAACAGCGCAAACTGAACTATGGCATACTGGTATATTGCAGAGATTTGAAATTTGGTACACAGGTAGAACCCTCCAAATCAAGAAAAAAGGCTCTTGCAGCTATGTCCTAAAAAAAGGTAACAAAACAAAATAAGTGTGAAAGCAGGAAAGTGTCTATTCACACTGTTGTTAGCATTACCAAAGAGTATTAAAATGAATAAAGTAATAGCAGTAGTAATGGCTGTCATCTTTCCTCTCCTCCTTTTTCTGTCTAACACTCTTTCTTTCCCTCCTAGCTTTACTCTTCTTTCCCTCCTCTTAAAGCGGTTTTCTTCTGGGGTTGCCCTATATTTCATCTTCCCACCAACTCTGACCAGCTTCCCTGTCTCTTATGAAGAAAAGCATCCCACAGTATGATGTAGCCACCACCATGATTAACCGTGGGGATGGTTAATCATGGTAAGTGAACCAAAAGGTTCATTTATGTTCTCATTTGACCAGAGTACCTTCTTACAAATCTTTACTGCATACCCTACATGACTCAGGGCAAACTACAGATGGGATGTTTTATGGTTATCTTTCAGCAGTGGCTTCCCAATGACCATGGGTTTCTTGGTTGCTTCTCTGATTAATGCTCTTCTTTTCATTGTGTTGGTTTAGGAGCAAGGCCATTCTGTTTTAGGAGATTCCCTGCTGCCACTGCCTTGACATAAATGAATGAGTGATTAACAGGCTTCTGCAGCACTTGATGACATGCTAAGGAGATAATGCAATCATTTGAATAGGGTGTGCAGCAGCAGAGGTACTTCTAAAATATGGAGTACAGTTGTCGGCGTACTTAATGTAATGTAAATACTCACACCAACCTCCAGTTGTGTCACAAAGACAGAGACATCTTAAATTGGGTTACTTGGTTTATCTCTAAAACATGATTAAGAAATATTTGACAGCTGAATGCACATGCTGTTACTGAAAGCTACTACTGATTTTAGAGCTTTGGTTTAATTGCCTATATTTTTAACCCATTTGTTTTACATTTTCTGTTTATCTTGTGTTTTTTTGTGTGTAACCATGATACTGCAATTTTTAGCCAGGACCCCCTTGAAAAGGAGATCTTTTATGGTAAGTGGTGTTGGGACCCCAGCCATGGGTTACAGCATTAAAGGCCAGTAAGAACTTTTCTGGAATTTTTAAAATCAATCACAGTAACCTACTCCTAACTCAGCCCAGGAACAGAAGGAGAGTGGACATCCCGTGACATCACTGTTTGAATAAAAACCCTTCCAACAAACGGACCTCTTTCCATGCAGATTCCAGACGGGAACCGGACAGGAGAGGCACCAAGCACGCGTATGTGTCCTTGCTGGCAAGCAGACATGACTCTACAACTTGGATCCAAAAGTAACTACGATCACATGCAACAAAGTTAAGTAATGATTTGCTGTTCGATTATCCAGCATTCATTCATATAAAGGGTGTAGAGAGACAAGCGTGACTTGATTTTTCTTCTGAGGCCTCCAGAAACAATACTAATCGAAGCGGATTTCCCTCGTGGCCTGGAAATGGAGGCCAGGACCGCATCGCACGCCTTCCTGCGTGCACGTCCAGGTAGCGAGAGATACCCCGCCACACCGTGGCCACTCAAGGAGCCGGAAGTGCCTTTGACGTACGGTTCGGCCGGGCCAGCTAAAAGCTCTTCCCCACAGCTACAGAGGTTAGCTGCAAGTTAACCCTTTGTTTACCTACAAGTGGATGTTTCCCTCAACGCCCAGGACAACTTCTCTTCAGCACGGTTCACGTAAAAGGAAGTGTTTGGGCAGAGAAGATTAGTTTAGAGTTAAATAATCTAAATAATGTTCGTTTAATGACGTTTGTTTTTGTTTGTGTTGAAAAACAGCTAATGATGTGTTCTGTGTTGTGTTTTTAAAGTTAAGACAAACGTTATTTAAAGGGTGGTTTTCAAACACAGAAGATCGGCCATACTACATCGTCCACAGTTGGATTGTTTTAGCATAGCAGTTTGTTGATTGAAATATGTTTGACTTTGAGTTCCCCTATTTTTGTTAATAAATTCTTATATTTTAAGAAATTGTGTGAATTCATTTCATTTGTGTGCAGAGTTTTGCTGTTCAATAATGTCGGAGCTTGGCTCATCCCTTTCAATTTTGTCCTAATACCAACGCCCTATTGGGCTGGTATTCACAGGACAACCCTTAACAGACCGAAATATTATTTAATAAAATATTAAAGTATTGATATTAAATAATATATTCATATTCATAATCACAATAGTGGTAAATGGCCTGTACTTGTAGAGCACTTTATCAAGTGCGAGGACCCAAAAGCACTTTAAACCACAATCAGTGATCAACCCATTCAAACACTGACAGTAGTGAGCTACACTGTAGCCACAGCAGCCCTGGGGCAGACTGACAGAAGTGAGGCTGCCATGCAATTGGTGCCACTGAGCCCACCATCAGCAGCTAAGGCGGGTGAAGTGTCTTGCCCAAGGACACAATGACAGAGACAGACGGAGCTGGGGTTCTGAATGGTAACCCACTGGTCACAGGACAAACACATACCATTGTCACTGCCGCCCCAGAGTTTTACGGAGTGGTGTGTCTCTGAAATAATTCATTTCAGCATCCTAGCTGTAGTTCTCCCCATTGCTTACTGTATAGCAGAAGGTCATAAAGCTGCCATATGAACAATGAATCGCTCTTTCCTCTGCCATTGCCCTCTAGTGACGATCTTAGGTGAGTTTTTAGCTACTTCCATTTCTCTGTCATAGATTTTTCTGTTCAGCTAGTGTCAAAATCGTATTCTTTGGTCAAAATGACATACAATATTGAAAGAGGTTCATGGCAGTGAGATCAGGCATTTAAGTTTGAAAGGTGTTTATATACTATAAATTTTATTTGTACATCAGACTTATTTGTTTAGAGTAAAAGTACATGTACTTGAGAAGTTGCCTCTTTTGACATATAATGGTAAATGGCTTGCCCTCGTATAGCACTTTATCAAGACTGAGGACTCCAAAGCACTTTACACTGTAATCAGTCATACACACATTCACACACGGACAATGGTAGATTACATTGTAGTTACAGCTGCCCTGGAGCAGACTGACAAAAATGAGACTGGCATACAATCAGTTCCACCGGGCCCTATGATCACCATCAGCAGGCAAGGTGGGTATTGTGTGATTGAGACGGACGGAGTGGGAGTTCGAACCCATTGGTTGACGGACGAACCCTACCACCATCGCCACTGCTGCCCCGAATCATATGTCCATTTCTTATGTGCCTCCCAAAAATGACAACTTATGAAATAAGAGCAATGTTTACTCAACATTTTATCCCTCTGAAAGATGCCAGCATGTTTTAGGTACAGTCATTGTGTTTATGTGTCAGGAATGGGTGCATCTGTATTCACAAGGAGCCAGTCTTATTTGGAAAATCTCCTGTTTTCCCATGTTTATTTACAAAGACAGGGATCTACTCTGAACTTCAGACAAATGCTTGTTGTCTGAACCATCTGTCTGTCACCAGGGTAGAGAGAACTGATAGAAAGCATAGACAGGAGTAAGAAGAAGTGTAAGAAAGGTGGGTTTTCTAAGAAAAGACACAGACAGTGTGACAGGGTGAGCCAGATGGGGGTGGGGGGTGAGATGTTCATGGTCAGCTCCCTATTCACGGATCTTAACGATTCATGGGATCAGCCTGGAAAACCATTCACCAGTACCTCCCCTCTGCCTCCCTCCTCATCTTCACAGAGAAGATTTCCATGGCAACACAATAGGAGGTCAGGGGTCAGGTGTGGTGTAGGGTGGGTCTGGCGGGTGTCTGAATGTGGGTCCATCTGGAAGAGTGACCCGACATAATCAGACATCAATTCTACACTACAAGTGGATTCACAGACAAGCAGAGAATGCTGAGCTGATTAGTAAAGCATGCGTTTGCTGTTGGTGTGTGTGTGTGTGTGTGGGTGTGTGCGTGTGTATTGAGGGGTATGTAAAATCCACGGTTAACCCTCTTTGATGGCATTTATAGCACTGAGGAAAAGGAAGATGATGGATTTAGAAAGATGTTGCAGGATGAAGATGAGCACTCTCCTGAAATTTGCCAGATGGTTCGACTGGTAAAACTGGCACTCTTCCAAAAGAGAGCATCATTTAAAGTGCAGTATTAGGAACTCACAAACAGGTTGTTTTATCTTTAAATCTGATCATTTTACAAGATCCAAAAACAGATATATGTAATTCTGAAGAACATTTTTCCTGGACCTTGGTGAAACTATAAGGTTTATAATTCTGGTGTGGTCCATTATGGCTTGTTTATTTTAATTTTTAAAAATTAAAAATAAAATAACTACAGCTTGTTCACAACAAAGTACACCATAATCTGAGTAATAGAAGTAGCACAAGTGCTAAGAAAAAATTCTAAGAATGTAACACATGTTCCTTTTCCTATTTTGGATTATATTAGACGAGGGGTGTCGAAAGTCAGTCCACAAAGGCCAGGGTCCCGCATCTTTTAAATGTCTTCATTCAACACACCTGAATCAAATGAATGTTTCGTTAGTAACTGACATGCTGAGGAAATAGATCAGCCATTTAAATCAGCTGTGTTGGAGAAAGGACACATCTAAAAGCTGCAGGAGAGCGGCCCTTGAGGACTGGAGAACCCTGTCCTAAAGCTTAGTCTGACAGTTCAATGCTCTCTTTCTCACAGTGGAGAAACTCCATCAGTGAACCACTAATGAAGGAACAGCAACAACAAAAATTATTCATATTATACAGAAAGTATCACAGTGCAAGTAAACCTGGGATGTAAAGTCCATTTGACCCAAACATTCAAATTTGTTCTCATGTTCTAAATGAAACAAAGTGGGTACACTAGAAATCTTTGCCTTTCTGCTTGTGTCTATTTAAGCAACCTAAAAAATATGGATGTAAAATTCTGTCACAGTGCAGAAAGCAACATCTAAATTGATTGAATTTGTCCAGTCAAACTAAATAAATATTGTCATGCAAATGCAAAGCATGGCAACGATACATTTGTTTCCAAGGTCATTTGAACAATTGAGATGAAACTTCAGCGCCTTTTAGTATGAAAAAGTCCAACTAGGATTGTTAAAAATAATTGCATTGCTAATATTTGTCAAAATGCTGTGGAAACCTACAGAGCTCTAATGTTTTCAGAACACATTTTCATCAGGTGATTATAGTGTTAACTTGTCCATTGAATGCATTGGCAGACTGCTCTCATTTGCCTGACTTTGTTGAGCTGATTTAGGCTACATCATTCAATTTGGTGACCTCTGAGGCTACGCTAACTGTGATTGCAAAAGGCTTAGTGTGGGAAAACTCACATGATGCAGCACTTGACTAGGTACTTGAACTTTTTATGCACAAACTATATTTGTCAAACCTATTATTCATTGTCAGTGAGATAGTATATTTAGATGAATCTAAAGCTGAAAAAAATCAAAAACAAGGATAGAATTTACAAATAAAAACTTTATAAAACAAACTATAAAAATGTATAAACTTTGCTTGCATAAAGATGTGTGTGCTGTGGGTGAAAGACTAATTCAATGAAACAAACAGAGCATTTACCAAATGGCTTTAGGTTGTGATGCAGATGCTTTATCTACACACACTTCTCAGAAAATATAACATGAAATACAAACAATTCAATAAAATATTAGATTTCACCTCTTAAACACTAAATCCGTCTTCTAGCCAGCGGGCAGAGCATAGAGTGGTGCAGATGGGAATGGTACAGCATGTGGGTGACTTTCAGTAAAATAGGCCCTAATTATGCTGTAAAACAGTGCTGGCGGCAGCACAGAACAATGTGGCTCCTACAGAGGGAGAGGGAGACGTAGTAACTTAAACACTATCAGCTGTGCTCACATGGACAGCTTATTCAGCCTCTGTTTACACCCCGAATCTGGCCCCATTCTCACTTAGTCATTATCAGCCTCTCTTTGCCCTGCTTTATCACTCCCCCAGATAGTGAAGTGTGGGAGAGTACATATTTACCGCTACAAGGTGAGAAATGCCACCATCACTTGTTAGTAAATGCAGACATCTTTGCTAAAACAGTCGAAGACAATCTTTTACCCAAAGAAACAATATTATGACACATCACTACTAAGAAACCATTAAGTGAGCTCTATTTGAAACTGTTCAAAATTACTCTGAGTGATAAAGAATGTGAGTACTGACAGAAAACTAATGATCCCATATATTTTACGTTTGGTATAAATGCTACAAAGTTTGTAGTTATGTGTTAATAAATGCAGCGAAGTCTAACTTCTGAAACTAGGGAGCATACAGTGTGATAAAGGTAACCTCCAAATCCTTCAGGTATCTGCTAGAACTTTGAAGATGAAGATAGATTTTATTTTTCAGCATCACAGTGAGTCCAAATCAACATAAGAATGACTTCATCAGGAGAAGTTTTGGAATGGCCTAGTTGAGAGCAGAATTTAAATCTGTGGGGTCACTTAAAGTGGCTTAGAACAAGAAATATCCTCACAGACTGACAAATTGGGAGAGCTTTAATAAGGCAGAGTGGGCAAACATTACCAAATCAAGCTGTGGCATGGCGAAAGAGTCCTAACAAAGAAGACTGAATACTGAGATCCAGCTGTAAGGTATTTATTAACTAAGTATTAGTTTAAGGGTAAGCACATCTATGCAGCCAGATTACTATAGCTGTGTTATTTTTTTAAACTTTGTTCCACAAACAAATTTGTTTGTTTTTAATTGAATTGTACAACAGTAGGATACAGCAGGTAAAATGAGTATTGTACACGTCAAAATGTTTCTCCGTTTAAATATTTCTTATGGGGCGATTGGCTAAAACCCAACTAATGTACACATGTAAAGAAATATACAAACTAAGTTATGGGTAAAAAATTGAATAACAGGGGGATTAAATACTGACAACATGAAGAAAATTATGTTTGAAAAGGCATAGAAAGCCAAGAAACCAGCTTACGTCGGTCAGCATTTGGAAACCATTACTGCTACTGTGTGCAAATCAATATAAAAAATGTTTTTCACTCCCAAATGAGTTTACCGAGTGTTACAATTGGTAAAAGCAAAGAGATCTTTACAAAAAATAAGTTGTAAAACATACTAAAGAAAATGTTTACAGCTGCATTCCTTAATTTCTGAATGTTCCAGAATCTGAAAGTGGTAGTAACACAGTTTCAACATAAACCAGCCCCAGCCAGGTGCCCCTCGTAAGATTTCTGACAGATGAGTCAACAGAATAATCAAAACAGTTGTCCAAGAACAAAGGACCACTCCCAGAAAGCTTCAGAAGTACCTGGAAATATAAGGTACAGTTTTTGTCATGGAATCAATAAGTAATTGACTTGACTGCCGTGGCCACTATGTACACTCACTCTGCAAGATTCCACTACTGAAGAAAAAACATGTTGAAGCTTATTAAAAATTTGCTGAAGAAAATTTGTACAAAACAATGAAATACTGAGAGAATATAGTCTGGTCAAATGAGATGCGAGCTGAACTCTTTCGATGTTCTTGCATGACATCACATCCATGTGTGGTGAAAGGAAGAATGGTTCTGCATATCACCATAAAAATGCCACCCAAAAGTGAAAGTTGCAGGTGGGAACATCATGTTGTGGATTGTCATGCACCATATGACACT
The DNA here is from genome assembly GCA_036173005.1 of Crenichthys baileyi. NCBI lineage: Eukaryota > Metazoa > Chordata > Actinopteri > Cyprinodontiformes > Goodeidae > Crenichthys > Crenichthys baileyi. The sequence goes on from JAHHUM010002088.1 coordinate 116,321, forward strand.
AAAACACTTCATATAATTGAAGGAAGGATTAATGGAGAGATGTACCAAGACATTCTTCATAAGAACCTGAAAATAGACAAGTTTAGATTTCCTAGCTAGATATTAATCACCTAACTTTATTTGTGAACTAATTTACTTTGATTTGTTTGTAGGTGTGGATTTCTTGGGTTGTTGCCAACATCTGGTGGGAATTCTTTGTCAATGACTTTTTTCTGCATTTTTAAGCTGAGAAAAACTTTGACATGCTCAGTGCCTATTTTACCCACTGCATAACCTTTTATTCCACAATAATATTCCACAACTTTTCTCTTGCTCTCGGTGGAAGACACACGCGTTCTCTCTTCCTCCCTCCCTGCTGAAACTTGCTCCTGCTTTTGTCTATTTTTCTCAGAGCCTCGCTTTGCATATCCTCCAAACTTGTAAATTATGGATTTGGTCAGCTGGTCTCTCAACGTAATTGATCAAATTTTTTCCATGGGAAGACAGGGTAAAGGAGAATCTTCTTTTCCAGACGGGACGTTATTATCTGGATATACAATGGATTCTTGGCAGCAGTGGAAGATTGTGTGCCTGACTACGATGTCGGTCGCGGACTTAGAAAATGTGTACATAGTTGGACTTTTGATAACAGGATTTCTGCTTTTTAGAGTTGGTGGTTACCTGGCTTATCGAGTGATTCGCAAAACGGCTGTTCAAATCATTCCAAAGCTGCCTGCGATGTTGGATGAGTCTGCAGAGCGATCAACACTCAGACTGAAATGTTAAGAGAGCAGAATCGCAAGCTGGACATGATTCTTGAACAGAATCGCAGCTTGGCAGCGGTTGGACTCAGAGGTTAAAGGATATAATCTTGGAGAAGTTGTACGCTCGAGATCTGCGGATCTGCTATCGACAAATTATCTCCTGGATGTTATATAAACACGACGCTCTTCCCCAGCACTCCCCTACCAGCTGTGTGCTGATAGGACTATGCGGCCTATTGATAAAACTTCCACCTCTCTTCTCAAGGACAGTTGCGCTTCTTTCAGTGTTGACAACCACACTCAGACTTATATATATATTCGCACCTTCAAGATTCCACCATACCCTTGCTGAATCTTTACTTATGTGTGTGTTGCCTACCCCTGCTGAGGTTTTTTTGTACTATTTCAGACTCTATTCTGCTAAGAATAGAGTCTGAAATATGATTTTTTTCCTCCTATCTTACTTTACCTAAATGTTTGATTTCATTACTTGTCATAGATTTTCAGATTTATCAGGATTACCAGCAAAAGCCAAATATTATTAGTATTTGAAAATTTGACTACAGCTGCTTTTACACCAATGACCAGAGATTTTTAGACTTCTTAGAAGGATTCATAGATTTTTAAATTTCTTAGAAGGATTCATAGATTTTTAGATTTCTTAGAAGGATTGTATTTCAACAATTTCATACCAGTGAAAGCCAAACATTATTAGTATTTCAAAAGTTTGGACCTACCAGTGACCCAGCTTTTCTACTTAGACTTCAGTGAGTGCCCATGATGTTACTATTTGAATGATGGGACCACAGCTGCCTCATACCAGCAACCTCAAGGATTAATATTATCATTTTTCTTCAAGCACAGGATGAATTCCTTACCACAGAGGACGTAATGAGCTAATTACCTCAATTAGAAAGATTGGATTAGAACCAGCTCTTACCAGTAAACTCCCAAGGATTATTAATGACATTTGATTTGTTTTTCTGTGTTTTATTTTCTGTATCATTGTAATGTTTTTCCTTGTGCACAGCGCTTTGAGTGCCTTGTTGTTGAAAAGCGCTATATAAATAAACTTGACTTGACTAACTTTTGTGGAATATGCTTAAAAGCTCAATTTGTGCCAAGCATTTGAACCAATTAAGCCTGCTTTTAGGCCAGAGGTCTAAAAGCAGGCAGAACGGTTCCATGAGAACATTTTTTCATGACAAAAACAGAAGTTTATTCGTTCAACAGTGCTGTGACCATCTGACCCGACTATCTAGGGTTGCATGTGATATCGGAAGCATCCAATGAGAAGAAATGATTAAATCTTGATGTCTTCATTAGGTCTATCAGTGACAAAGCACGAAGTAATTAGTCCCTGCTTGTCATTTCCATTAATTGTTACAAGTGCAAAACATTTAGGGAGCTATCAAAGGTCAGACTCATTAAATTGGACAGCAGTGACCGAGCAGCTGTTTCTCGTTCATTGATTATGATCTACATCAAGAAAATCTAAATCTATCAACACAGTCACTGTTATTAAGATGTGGATAAGCCCCTTGTTGGAAGACTAGAAATACATAGTAGTAGTATAAAAGTACATGTCTTTCTTATTAAACACTGTTTGCAGACTCTTAACATAGAAAAAAACCTGATTTGAAACAGCTGCATATGAAGTAATCCAGATGATTACTACACCTATTAGTTATTTCATTCAAGGCATTGAACAGTTACAGGTGTTAAAATGTGAAGATTTAAAATATACAAAATAAATAATTAAAATCGACGATACTGTTTTGTACATTTTAAGAACTTTTTATTGTGATATGGGGATAAGGGGAAGTGACCAGAGGTTTTGTCCCCCAATAGAATTGTACCTCTCAATCCCATTGGGGGAGTGTCATGATCCTTGAATGTTTAGGTTTTGGTTTTCATTTGTATTTGGGTTTTGGTCATTCCTTCATTGTAAAAAAAAAAGAAAAGTTGGCAGAACTCAAAGTTCTAAGGCAAAAAACATAAGGGCTTTTTTAAGTTTAGGACTTCAGATAAACCACTCAAAATAGTGTTTCATCCCAAAAAAAGGAAGTTGTAAAAGATTGCAGTGTTGCCATGGAGGTTTATTCCATTAGGTTTAGTTTTTTACTTTACTCTTGTGTTCTGTTCTCTGTGAATTTTTATATTGTAAATTGGTGTTAGTTGTTTCTCCTCTTGATTTGTAGTTTTTTTGAATGCTTTGTGTCTATTTTAGTTCCCTGCACTTATTATTTATCTTCCTTCAGTTTCCTTACTTGGTAATCTCCTCTCCCAGCTGTTCCACATTCCCCTGATTAGCTCTGATTAGCTGTTTATTATTTGTCTAAATATCAGATCAAAATAATAAATAGATGTAATTGATAACATCATTATAACTAATATTTTGCTAGATTATTTTTGCATTATTGTCTTAAATAAAGGCAGTTAGATTATGTAAAACGTTCATGTTTTAAGCATTAATACTTTCATACTGAAAGATCATAGTATTAACACAAAAATGTGTGAGAAAAATTGTGAGACAATAAGCTCTAGATTTTAAGAGAGTCTTTCCAAGCCCTTGTCGAATGGGTACATATTGGTATCCATCTGCTTCCCTCTCAGACTGAAAGAAGTGAAGGGTTCTTGTTATTCCAGATGCAGATAGACTTGTGTGCAGGACTGCCAAAATGATTACAAAGTCCAGCCTTCCATGGGCAAAACTGATTGAGCCAGACAGGGATTGATAACAATGGATTTCATCACAAATATGAAAAAGTCTGAAACCCAGACCAAAGATGCATGCATGAAAACTACAGGATCTGTTCTGAACTGATTTGACCCAGTTAGTTGTTTTGATTAACAAAAAAAAACTTCCAGAAAATAGCAGTAGAGCAGCAAGTTCTTCTCTTTGAACTTTGGCTGTATTCAGAGGAGTGTTCTGTCTGTCTTTCATGTCCCTGCATTGGTTGATCCATCCAAAATGCATGCTACCTCTTAGCCAACTGACCACTGCAGAAAGTCACCAGTCAACTCTCCCCACAACCACAATGGAAATTGGATTGATGGAAGTAACTCCAACACAAATTTGCTTTTTGCACAACAGTATTTTCACAACAGGAAAAAAGCCAAAGGCCCATAATCGTACGCTGGATTGGACACAGAACCATATTGTACTGAACCATACTGTTAATAATGTCGTAATTACTTTTTAATAAAAGAAAAAAAATGAAGTACATTTCCAACTAGTTTGATCTTTGCCTGCACAAAGTTACAACAATTAATAAATATTTACCAATTAGAGACCAGGTGCTACTCCATTCTGTCTTCTCCATTCCCCATCTCTCTTCTCCATTACACTCATCTTCCTTTCTACCTCCTCCTCTCTGCTCCATACTATATTTATGGATTTTTGAGTTTTTCTCCTTAGAACAGGTTCGAGATCAGGGGTCTACAACTCCAGTCCCAGAGAACTACTGTCCTGCAGCTTTTAGATGCAACACACCTAAATCAAATGAATGACTCATTACCAGTCCTCTGCCAAACGGGATGGTATGCTGAAGAGCTAATTCAATCATTGCTGTGCTGGAGCTGGAATGTATTTAAAAGTTGAAGGGCAGTAGTTCTCGACGACTGTAGTTGGATACCCTTATTCTAGATTATATTCCTGCTTGCTAAAAGTGGCATAAATCAAAAATGTATATAATAAATAAATAACTACATTTATCTATGTATGTTAAAGTGTTAAAATTACTACACATTTAAATTATTAAATGGGAAATCAAATTAAAATGTAAATCAATCATATGGTTAAATAATAAATACATATTTAATTATTTTCATAAATGTTTTCATAAATTTGTTCATAATGACTTACTGGTCTACAGTAAATTATGAAATCATTTAAAATGCTTCTGTGTCTCTCTAAATAAACTATAACATCTGATTGGTTAACTTGCACAGTAGGTCAGTTGCCAATTAATAAATTCATGATGTGCTGCACAAGGTTTTTATGGTTTTGCAGTTTTCATTAGTTTTTATTTTTATTTAGTTTTGACTTGACATTTTCAATTCTATTTTAGTTTTAATTAGTTTTTAGCATTTGTTTGATAGTTTAGTTTTCATATTCTTTTCTGAAATCAAATGTTTTCTTTCCTCCCCTCCTTTTTCTAACACTCTTCTGCTCTTTCCCTCCTCTTAGCTTTACTCTTCTATCAGTCTATTTTCCTTCTCTCTCTCCTCGTCTTCCAATTTTTTTCTGCTCTTTCACTCTTTTTTACAGTCTTTCTAGTTCCCCCTCTCTCCTCTTCTGTCAGATGTTCACTATTCTAAAACAGACATAATATAATCACAATCCTCTCCACAAACATTAGAACATATAACATACTCAAAAATTACAATTTAACAAAAAAATAGAATTTTTTTCAGATACCCTTTAGTGGGTGGTTATTTTTAAACGAGAAACTACGATAATCCTAATATAATCCTATAAATATGAACTTTTCTTTAATTATTTAACTATTTTCCTCAGTTGATAAAATACCAAAATTGCTATATATGGCAAAAAAAAAAGTTTTACTTGGACAGAAGAAATGCACATTTAACGAGGTGATTATCTCTCCCTCCTCATCATTCTCAGTTCTTGCAGTTCTAGCCTCATTAACTTTCCAGAAACTGGACTTCATACTTCATACATGAGACACACAAACCAAAACTAAGCACATTATCTCTATAAATTCTGTACATTTTAGTTAGTTTTGAGAACACATTACAGTTTCAGTTAGTTTTCCTTGTTTTGCAATGTCTCGTTTTTATTTTTATTTTAGTTAACGAAAATGTAACAGTTTTTTCATTAGTTTCCGTTAACGATAATAAACTTGGTGCTGCAGGACCATGAAATTAAATAATATGAAACTACTAACCAATAACTGCACCATCCGGCGTTTAAACCTTAGACGCTGGATGGTGGTGCTATTGGTCCACCAACAGTGGGGAGGGTGTGGTGTTGACCTCAATTCGGGACGTTGTTGGTTGGTGGGCAGAGTACTTTGAAGACCTCCCCAATCCCACCGGCACATCTTCCGCCCCAAGGCCTGGGGACCTTGGGGCGGGCTTTACAAGGTCACCGAGGTGATTAAAAAGCTCCTTGGCGGTAAGGCCCCGGGATGTTCGACTATCTGATGTCAGATAGTCGAACATCGGATTCAGGAAGAACAGTGTGGTTTTCGTCCTGGCCGTGGAACACTGGAACTAGCTCTACCACCTCAGCAGGGTCCTGGAGGGTGCATTTGAGTTTGCCCAACCAATCTACATGTGCTTTGTGGACTTGGAGAAGGCGTTCGACCGTGTCCCTTGGGGAATCCTGTGGGGGGCACACCGGGAGTATGGGGTACCAAGCCCTTCGATACGGGCTGTTAGGTCCCTGTACGACTGGCGTCAGAGCTTGGTCCGCATTGCCGGCAGTAAGTCAGACTCGTTTCTTGTGAGGAATGGACTCCGCCAAGGTTGCCCTTTGTCACCGATTCTGTTTATAACTTTTATGGACAGAATTTCTAGGCGCAGCCAAGGTGTTGAGGGGATCCGTTTTGGTGGTCGTAGGATTGCTTCTCTTATCTGCATCTCGTGATCTACAGCTCTCACTGGAGCAGTTCGCAGCCGAGTGTGAAGCGGCCGGGATGGTAATCGGTGCCTCCAAGTCTGAGGCCATGGTCTTGAGCCGGAAAAGGGTAAAGTGCCTTCTCTGGGTCGGGGGGGAGGTCCTGCCTCAAGTGGAGGAGTTCAAGTATCTTGGGGTCTTGTTCACGAATGAGGGCAAAATGGAGTGGGAGATCGATAGACGGATTGGTGCTGCGTCAGTAATGATGCGGGTGCTGTACCGGTCTGTCGTGGTGAAGAGAGAGCTGAGTCAAAAAGCGAAGCTCTCGATCTACCGGTCGATCTACAGTCCTAACCTCATCTATGGTCATGAGCTTTGGGTCATGACTGAAAGAACAAGATCACGGATACAACTGGCTGAAATGAGTGTCCTTCGAAGGGTGTCTGGGCTCTCCCTTAGAGATAGGGTGAGGAGCTCGGTCATCCGGGGGGGGGCGGTGTTCAGAGTAGAGCCACTGCTTCTCCACATCGAGAGGAGCCAGTTGAGGTGGCTTGGGCATATCTGGTTAGGATGCCTCCTGGATGCCTCCCTGGTTAGGTGCTCTGGGCACGTCCCTCCCAGAAGAGGCCCAGAGGAAGACCCAGGACACGCTAGAGGGACTATGTTTCTCGGCTGGCCTGGGAATGCCTTGGGATTCCCCCGGACAAGCTGGCCCAAGTGGCTGGCGAAAGAGAAGTCTGGGTCTCTCTGCTTAGGCTGCTGCCCCCGCGACCCGACCCCAGATAAGCGGAAGACAATGGATGGATAAAAATAAAAAATAAATGTATATTTTTAATTAAGATAAATTAATTTGTTTGACACATTTGACAAATTTTCACATGTGTAATATTAGCACCTTTTTAATTTACCGAATTGTGGCATTTTATGGCCTTCCATAACTCACATAACAAGGCTAATTCTGGTGTGACATTTTTAGATTTGAACTCCAAATCCCATACAGAATACCTTCCTTTAACAGAAGTATTGTTTCTTGGCCTTGAGCCTCTGTTTAGATCAATATCCTTTTATTGAGGGGCCACTAACCTCCAGCTGCTGGTAAAAACAGCAAAATATGCAGCCTGAAATTGTCCTCCCTTACTGAGTCAAGAACCTGCTCCCTCACTTTGGTAATAAGAGAAAGAAGCTTCTCCTCGCAATTACTGTGAACGTTACCTGAACAACAGGCCACTAGCCTACAGTTCCCTCTTTCACTGTCACCTGCAGACTACAGCTCCAGTGAGGTAAAGTTAGTCTGGAGATGAGCATTAATGGCTGACCTATTTCTTTCTTTGGTCTAGATTGATGTTACTACTCGGCACGCCCTCACTGCTGCAGCTACACACCAACTTTAAGCATTTCGAACTATTTACTTTTTACTGGAGCAGGGATGTTCTTGACCACTACTCCAAGGACGATTAGGAAAGAGAATTTTATAAAAATCGTTTTATGCAACTTAAATATTAGGCCTACATTTTTTTTCACAAACAGGCCTAGCTGAAAAAACAAATCTTAATTTGGGTCAGGGACAATTAAACAGGTTGTCACCCCTTGTCCACGACCTTGACAGGTTATATAGGATTTAAGATAAATGTAGTTCCAAGGTGTTGCTAATCAAGTGCACGATTACTTTATCATCAAAATTTATGTCATCAAAAGCAGTAATTTTTGACAGCTTGCTGTTCTTGAGAATTCAGGCGTGAGTTAACACGTGAAATCAATGTAAAGATTCAAAGCACTATATTTGAAAAAAACAAAAAACAAAAAAACAATCAAAACAAATCCGCACAAACACATCATACCAGCTGTTAAACATGACAGCGGAAGGCTGGGCACCTTGTAGCCATTAAGTCCACCAAGAATGTCTTTGTGTACCAAAGTAAGACTATCTGTCTGACAGCTAAAGCTGGACAAAAATAGTATTACAGATTAATACAGTGATCCAAAACACAGCAACAAATCTTCTTCAGAATGGCTGAAATCTAAAAGAATCAAGATGTTGCAATGGCCCAAATCAAAGTCTAGACCTGCACCTGATTGAAATGCTGCAGTGGCACCTTAAGAGAACAGTACAAAAACAAATGAATACCGCTGTGAATTGTGATATGGTGTACTTAGTAATGGTCAAATAAGTCATAAATGATTCTGAATATGTTTTAGGTCTATGTTGCATGGAACGTCTTGATCTTTTACCATTCTCACCCAATTTCTGCACCAAAGGAAGCAAAGCTCTCCAGTGACTGGCAGGCTCTGCCCTCCCACCCAACTAATGGGCTCTCAGTTGTTTTTGTCCTGCTGAGAGTTTCTCTGTGGGGTTGCTCATGTCACTCTAATACTGACAAGTCCATTTGCTCCATGCTTCTCCTCCCCTTTCTGCTGACCCGCCATGATGAACAGTGGTTGTCACAGCAGTTAGGTTGCACTGACATCCCTTGGTCTCATGAGACCTATGCGGACACATTCTTGGCCTTTAGATGTTGTTTGACTGATGAAGCTTGCAGTGCATGTCATTAATACACAAGATAAATTGTTGCAATGCCTAAAAACGATCAGGCAATTTGCTGGTAAAAAAAACTGCTTAAAACATGGTGAGGGGGCATTACAAAGGATAATGTCCTGTTTAGCTTGAATAATTTAGGGTAATAATGATTTCAGAACTCTATGATTTAACTGAAAATAGCAAGGTTAAATACACAGTGTGTTTTAAAAGCCTTTCCTTATGGCTTAAAAATATTTGCTTTGTAACAATATAGATATGCTACAGTGGTCTTACTAGAAAAATAGTCTCCTTGCCTTTCTGCATGTTAAAGTATATTTTGCTTTTTTTATTCTGGCTTGTAGCATCTAAATGCATGAGAGTCAGCTGTAATTACATACATAGATATGATAAAGTACGTTTTGTGTTTGCTGCAATGAAGTCAAAGTAGAACTTTTTTTGTTTCATCTGGATTTTTTTTTGTTGTATTTATGTAACTGTACACAGGGGGCTAAAGAAATGGACTCAGAAATCAGATAAAGCATCAGATAGTTTTACCTTCTACTCATGACAATGAAAGACAACACCTGTGCAGCTACCTAAATATATATCAGTCAGGAAGAATTAGAAGTGTCAGTTTAAAAAACAAGCACACACGCTTGTGTAATAACCTGATTGTACTAAGCACACATAGCACAAGCTGAGGTACATTGTTCAGCTATCTTTTTAGTTACTTTTGTTATAAATGATATAATAAGTTGAGGAAACAGATTTACAGATTTAAACATAATGCTTAATACAAGATAATGGTGTTTAATACATGGACAAACAAATTATAATTAGAAATTCTCATATAGTTGTTTTTGAACCCAACCCCAGCAGCCCCACTGGGCAGGTCGGTACTCCTTGGCCAGTGTTTGAAAAAGGATCCAGAGTGAGTCCCCTCACCGTGACAAATGAGGCGCGTGACTCATCAGACCAAACGCAGGATTACCTGGTAATGATATGGCAAATGGTTTTGAAATTGTAATTATCAGCCCCTCAGATGGGTCTACCAACAGGGAGGGGGAGGGGTGGATGACAACAAAGACACTAAAAGTAAGGCAAGAAAAATAAAATGGAAGACAAGACAGACTTCACACACTTAGTTAGAAAGCAATAACATGGGAGCCTTCCAAGAATAACAAAGATACTCACAAATGAAAAGTTGTTTATGTCACGTGATTTGCAGGGAACTCGTCGCTAAAAATCTCTAAATGATCATAAAAAACAGTGCTAATTGTTTCTCTGTGTTTATGAGAAACAGGACTAACAGTGAGCTCACCACCTGTTCTTATGTTTCAAACTATGGAAGCTAGCAAACACTCAAAATCAAGAAATAAAACCAACCATGAAGTTTATCTTGATATTTTGCTACCATCTGCAGGAGGCAGCGAGGAAGGTCACATGAACTGAAGCAAAGCTGTGTACAGAGGAGTGGTCCTTCAAACAAAATGAGAGCAAAAACAAGACTCTTTAATCCCTCTGAAGGTGGTTGAACAAGCTATTTGATCATGAGGTGTTCTTAGTTTGTCACACAGCCTCTGTACTTTGGGTTCATCTTTTTAAATAAAGGATGATAGGGTAAAACTTTTTAAGAGGTTTATTCTAATAGACGCAACATGGTCAATATCTCTGATCATTGCATGGATCGACTGACCTTGAGGTGGATTTGCTAATGTATAAAATATATATATATATATATATATATATTATATAACATATATATACATATATATATTATATATATATATATATATATATATATACATATATATACATATATACATATATATATATATATATATATATATTGTATGCTCAAAGATCTAATGGTTTTAATTGTGTCATGGTTCGTAAAACAAAGAAACTGAAAGTGTATATATATATATGTATATGTATATGTATATTAGATGCTTTTGTGATGTGCATATCAGTTCACTATAATTGTTGACCAATGCTTTCACTGTAGCAACTTTTCAAAGAATTTCCCTGAGGTTTTTTATATTCAAAGCTGCTTTCTTTTCTTTTGATAAATATAATCTAATTTCGGGCTGCATATTGTTGCTTTTGTTATGACCGTTGCCTTGCAGCAAGAAGGTCCTGGGTTTAAATCTTGTGCAGGGGTCTTTCAGCAGGGAGTTTGCATGTTCTCCCTGTGTATTCCTGGGTCCTCTCTGGGTACTCGATTTCCTACCACAGTCAATAGACATGAATGTTAGGTTAACTGGTCACTTTAAATTGTCCACAGGTCTGAGTATGCGGAAATACTCAGACCTGTGAGTATTTCTTTCATATGGATTGCACTCTGGATTCTAATAATAAGCATAAGAATCCAGAGTGTTACCTTGTAACAGATAGGTGACCTGTCCAGGCTGTATTCCAGCCCCTACCCATTGATTGCTGGAAATAAGCACCTGCCCTCACAATACTTTACAGATAAAGTAAGTTTAGAAAGTGTATGGATGGATAATCTTTTTCCCCAAGTGAAGACTTGCACCTCTGGGAAAAGAATGCTATCTTACAAATTTGAAATAATATGGTAATATATATTCAGTAAAGCTAGCTAATTTTAAATGGCAAAACTTATTCAGTTACACACAGTATATGCCAAGTTCTGACCTTTATTTCGAAGAGGACATCTGTTCTGGAATCCTCTTAGCAGCTTAACCTTTCTAAAGTAAAGTCTGCGAGTGCCATGTAAGTCAGAGGTTTTTAGATTTCAGCGTGAATCAACACAGCAGATACTATGATTCCACAATGGCAAAGGCAAACCAAAGAGATTCCGAGGAGGATGAGGAAGATTGCACCCTGTGGAGGAAGAAACGGTTCGTCCTTCACCTCTTATTTTAGCAGTTTACTTTCAGGTGAGTTCGTGGCAGCTTTTATGCCATCTAGTGTTGTTATGTAGCATGGACAAACGGTGAAATAAATGAGGAAAATGCAAGTGCAATAATTCCTTCTGTTTATTAAAACAGATCCTCCACCTGTAGGACACACACAAATTTATCACATATATATATCTATATATATTTATTATCATATTGCATTTGAGCAAGAACTGTCGGAAGTTGTTGACAAAGAGGTGACGTCAGAGTAGGCGCTACCTGTAGTCTTTTAAATGGGAACGGAAGCTATAAGGCAGAAGATATTAAACCGTAATTAACCCTCGCATATCGAGTAACAACTGAATTTGTGAGCTAAGTATTACTTCGTTCGAGTAGAAATGTATCCTTATGTTGCTTAATGTGACCCTTTCTCTTTAGTTCTCGTGAATGAGGCCGTCTGAACGTCATTTTAGCCTAGCCTAGCCTAGCTTAGCCAAGCCTAGCCTTGAAACCTCAGTGTTAAAGGGATGTTTTACAACAAGGAACCTTTTTGGAGCAGTTACAGAATGCTGCCTGTGTGACCGCAGGACCCACACTCCTCTGTGTCTGTACTAAACTGCTGCTGGCTGAACAGGTTTTCTACGAAACTGGAGCTGCATCCGAAGCGTTCACAACATGTTGAACATCCCGAGCCAGTCGTTCCCAGCACCCAGCTCCCAGCAGAGGGTCTCCCCGTCAGGACAGTCCGGGAGGAACAAGGTAACACTGGAACCACAAGGAACCCAGCCGGTATACAGCCAGCAGATCCGAGACTGCTACGTAACCAGCACCAATGTCACTGTGGGTGCAGAACCTAGAAAAAAACAATGTATTTTTTTTTATTTTTGTAACACCAACAACCAGCAAATGTATAAATTTAGAGCTAGTGATATTTTGCCTTAAATCGTTAAAGTATTCCGCCTCATTTCTTTGTAGGCAGCCCCCCTGTTTACACCAGTTTTACACCCCCCTGTTCACATCCCTTTGTGTGACAGGTGGCCCTGAAGCCCGGCCACAGTCTGATGGACTGGATCCGGTTTGCCAAAAGTGGAAAAGACCTGACAGGGCTCAGAGGGCGGCTTATTGAAGTGACCCAAGATGAGTTGCAGAAGCATAACAAAAGGGATGACTGTTGGACCTGCATACGAGGTGAGTTCTAAGGAGCTGTTTGCAGCTAACTCTGGAATAGAAAGGCTCTGTCAGGCACTGGTTGAACACAGCGGGATTCAGAGCCACAGTGCTGACTCCTGTCCTGGTTCTGCTTCTCATGCTTGAAATGTTTAAGTCTGCCCTGAACTAAATGTCTCTTACCATTGTGTTTACATAACACAGCTAAAACCTTCCTGCATAACAAATTCAAAGGATCAGGATAGTTCATTAGCATTTATTAGATGTACTTTTTTTTGTTGTTGCCAGAGAGAAGCAGGAAGCAACACCAGGTCAGAGTCGTGCATAATTAAAATTGCACTTGACTTAAATAAAATTTGACCTGAGACAAACTAAAAAACTCTTTTTGCTTAAAAACTGCACTACTCAAAAAAGTATTCAAAATAGTTTCTGTTCCAAAAGAGCAGCCTGACAGATTCTGAACTTTTTTCTGCAGTTTCTAAAGCTGGAGAAAAACAGGCTGCTCCACCAACTCTATTCAATGGCTTTCAGATGTCATGTCTTGTTTTGGCCCTGACAAGAACCACTGTTCTATTCAGAATTGAACTGAAAAAAGATGCGGACTGTCTTCCTGAGAAATCATTGACTTGGTGATATTCCAGCTGCTCTATAATTTGATCTGTTTTGTACGGATTATCGAGCACATCAGGGCCTTACCTCCAGCTCAGCAGTGGTTGACAAGAAGACCTTTTTTCTTAATGAAGATGTAAAATTGCATCAAGTAACAGGGCATGTATGCCTAAGCTTTGCCAGGAATTATTTGAGTATATTTGTACACTGTGAGTGTTACACCCTTCATCCCAATGTACACGCAATATGGAACGCATCATAAATTATACTTGTTCTTAATTTATGTGACTTGTTGTTTCACAAAATGTGTTTCGTTTCTTCACATTTGATCCCATCACTTTGAGGAGGATTTTTCTCTGTAACTTTGACTGATGCACCTACAAAAGTAACTTGTTAAAAGGATAACTTCCTGAACAGGCGGGTGGACTGTTTTATCTATACGTCAACAAACAAAGTACTCCATATTTAAATATCCTACCTTGGTAGTAACCAGACAGCATGATCCTATTCTTACCTGTTGCAAAAGAAAAGGTTCTTTGTTGCCCATTACCTGCAGAGGGCGTTGCAGCATAACGTAGATGAAAACGTTTCTCTGCATGTATTTTCAGGCATGGTTTACAATGTGACGCCCTACATGGACTACCATCCAGGTGGAGAAGAGGAGCTGATGAAGGCAGCCGGAAAAGACGGCACTGACCTCTTTGACCAGGTATCAGTGGTCATAATGAAAGTAAAGCTCAGTCATTTTCTGTTTTCCACTGTGGAGGTTCCTTCAGTTAGTTTTCAGTGTTAGTATTCATTTATCTAGATCTTCTTTCACATCAGCACATTTGATTATGATTTTACTTTCATTTTAACTTTATGGGTGCACACATTGGTAAACATATTATGTATGTTTAGATCATTAACTGTCTCTATCTCTAAATTCTAAATGATTGAAAACATTTTGGGTTTGTTCTTGTTTTGGAGTTTTAACAGTTGTGTTGTAGTTATAATGTATTGGCTTGAATTAGTTCCCTGGATGTGTTTATTGTGTGTTTAGTGTTCCCCCCCCACCCCCCCTTCTCCCCTTGCTGTGTTCATTGTAAGGAGAGTTTTTCTGTTTGTTGCCTTTAATTATGTTTGTCTTAGTTGACATTTCAGTTTGGGCTCTTTTTCTAGATTCTTGAGCTACTTCATTTTCTGTGGACGTTTGTTAATTATTTTTTGGGAAGAATTAAAAAGCTAATTTATATTTATTTAATATTTACTGCGTGGTCCCTGACATCCACCATTGTTAAAACAGTTTATTATTCTATTTCTATGTCAAGATACATATTTTAGATCTATGTCAGAAATTACCCTGATGAAGGCCACCATACGAAGCATGTTGGTCTGTTGGTTAAGTTAGTTTTTCAGTACTTCATCAGCTGTTGGAGGCTTAACCTCACCAGGTCTTTGTCCCTCTCCATGCAGCTTGGAAGTAGGTGAAGTTGGGCCAGGTATCTTTGGATATATATACGAGTCATTCTTTACCCTGTCTGGTGACAGGCATGTATTTTGTAATGCATTCCATGAAATGCAGCTAAATCAATCTTTTAACCCACATACTTTGTATTCAAACTGTTCAAACAATAGAAATACCAGAACTAGTTTCTGCCTCATGTAAAGACTTCTGACCCTGGTCCCTAACATAGCATGTGGAGTCCTTGTTTATTGATGTCATGCTACAGGACAACTTATTCAGCTTATTCATTGCTGTTCCCCGAACTGTAAGCATCAAAGAAAACCTGAATAACATGGGATTTCCAAATCATGTCTGTTTAGATTGATTCAGATACACATCATCAAATCTACACAAAGGCCAAACTTTAGCGTTGTGCATATGGACACGCTTTTCGTCTGATGTTATGCTTTAAGCATTTTCTCAGCTTGGTGTGGCGGTGTATCCTGCAGGTCCATCGCTGGGTAAACTATGAGTCCATGTTAAAAGAGTGCCTCGTTGGACGAATGGCTACTAAAGCTGCCACACCTGGTAAAGGTAAAAAACACAAGTTTGTATTTCTACTCATTAGGACCTTATATTGACTTCCATTTTTTTAGTAACTGTACTTATCCCTAACCCTAGGCCTGGGAGAAAAGCTAGACCTGTTACAACGAATAAGCCTGTAAACGTGACTTTAGATCAGTTAGAGTTACAACCTTACCCTACTGAGATAGTGTGCTGTCCACAGCCAAAATCAAATAGATTAACAACTAACAACAAATCATGAAAAGCCCTTAAAAATAAATACGACTCTAACTGAACAGAAAAATAAAATAATTAAATGTGGTTTTCTGAACATAAGATCTCTGTCTTCAAAGACTTAGTTAGTTAATGACTTGATTTAAGATAATCAGATGATTTATTTCTGTCTCACAGAAACCTGGCTGCAGCATGAGGATTATTTTAGTACAACCAAAGCAAGAGCTGTGTCCCTATACAACCTCAGTTCCCATGAAGTTGGGACGTTATTTAAAAAGTAAATAAAAACTGAAGGCAAGGATTTGTAAATCCTGTTCAATCTACATACAATTGAATACACTACAAAGACAAGATTTTTAATGTCCACACTGATAAACATTATTTTTTCACTCATTTTGAATTCAATGCTTGGAACAAATTCCACAAAAGCTGGGACAGGTGCAACAACACACTGGGAAAGTTGAGGAATGCTCAGAGAACACCTGTTTGGAACATTCCACAGGTGAACTGGTTCATTAGAAACAGACAAGTGTCATGATTGGGTATAAAGGAGCATCCCTGAAAGGCTCAGCTGTTCACAAGCAAGGATGGGGTGAGTTTCACCACTTTGTGAACAATTGTAGTTTTGCAGGACTTCAACTACAGTCTATAAAATATAAATACAAGATTCAGAGAATCTGGAGACATCTCTGCACATAAGCAGCAAGGCCGAAAACCAACAACGAACGCCCATGACCTTTGATCCCTCTGTAGGCACGACATTAAAAACTGCCATCATTCTGTACTGGATATTACCTCGTGGGCTCAGGAACCCTTCAGAAAACCATTGTCAGTTAACACAGTTCGTCGCTACATCTACAAGTTAAAACTACCATGCAAAGTAAAAGCCATGCATCAAAAACACCCAGAAACACCGCCGGCGTCTCTGGGCCTGAGCTCATCTGAGATGGACTGATGGAAAGTGGAAAAATGTGCCCAGGACATGCTGGAGGAAAGAGGAAAAGGACTGTCTGGATTGTTATCAGCGCAAAGTTCAAAAGCCATCACCATGATGCTATGGGAGTGTGTTAGTGCCCATGGCATCATGGGTAACTTGGGTACATACAGATTTGGAGCAACACATGGTGCCATCTAAGCAGAGACGTCCCTGCTTATTTCAGCAAGACAATACCAAGCCACATTCTGCATGTGTTCCAACAGCATGGCTTCATAGTGAAAGAGTGCAGGTACAAAACTGGCCTGCCTGCAGTCCAGACCTGTGTACCATTGAAAATGTGTGGAGCATTATGAAGCACAAAATACGGTGACCCTGGACTGTTGAGCAGCTGAAGTTGTATAAAAGCAAGAATGGGAGAGAATTTCACCTACAAAGCTTCAACAATTAGTGTCCTCAGTTCCCAAACACTTATTGAGCGTTGCTAAAAAGAAAGGTGATGTAACATGGTGGTAAATATGACCCTGTCCCAGCTTTCATGGAACATGTAGCAAGCATATGAATATTTGCAAAAAAGTTTATCAGTTTGAACATTAAATATCTTCTCTTTGCAGTGTTTTCAATTGCATATAGGTTGAACAGGATTTCATTTGGAAATCACTGTATTCTGTTTTTTTTACACTTTACACAATGTCCCAACGTCATTGGAGTTGCAGTTGTCAAAGATATTTATTATTTCATATCTTGAGCTTCATGTTTCAGCTCGTTCCATTGAATGGGATAAAGAGCCCCATACAACCCTACAACAACAACTTACATTTAAAAAGATTTAATAAACCTGGTCTGCTTCTCCAGCTGTGGATACTTTTAAACGGCAACCTTAAATTCAGTCGTTCATCTGATTCATATTTTGTTTCTGTTTCTTCTTCTCAGCCATCATCCCACCTCCATCACTAACAGGCCTCGCTCCACCCGCTCCAGGGCCTCCTCCACCAACCAAGGACTCTCGGCCTCGGTATAAAAAAACAGTATATGTGTAAAGTAATGCAGTTAAAGAGTCGTGACCGTCTGCTCTTGTTTTAGGTATGACTGGTTTCAAACTGATGCGACTGTTCATCTGGTTGTTTATGCCAAAAGAAAGGTAATGAATCTTTTCCTCACACCATCACATGTAGATGCAGAGGAACTCCAAACATTGACTGAGTACTTATAGTATTGGTGTAAGCTGGACATTAGAAGCCAGCTGCACCGCTAATATTATTAGCTAATATCAATAGCTGATCAATCATGCCCGTGTTCTTTCTCTCAGATCCCCAGCTCAGGATGTGTGACTGTGGACCTCAAAGCGGGAATTCTTCGGATGGAAGTTCTGCTCGGGAAACTATCCTACATGATGCACTTATGTGAGAAGATTTACTGCCACTTCTTATTTTTGCTTTTGCAGCCACAGGATTAAAACCCATTAATCATGCTCTCCTGTCTTGTCTTCTCATTACTTAAAATAATTGAATGTATTCTTGAATATATTTTAAGAGCTTGTTAGTGAAGTTTAAAGTCTGGTATAAGTAAACTGAAACCACAAGCTGATCAATTAAACTAAGGAATCATATTAGTTTTGTTCTTTGATAGTTTCCACTTTTTATTTAGAAGGTTCAGTTAGTAAAAGGCAAACTTGCAAAAGAAAAAAAGTACTCTTATATAAAACATTGGTCTTGGAGATTGGAGACATGTTGCAGCCATCCAACCATCCATCCAACCATCCATCCATTCATCCAACCATCCATCCATCCAACCATCCATCCAACCATCCATCCAACCATCCATCCCCACCCATCCCCAACCATCCAAAACCTCCATCCATTCATCCATCCAACCATCCATCCAACCATCCATTCATCCAAAACCCTATCCATCCAACCACCCCCAACCACCCCCCCAACCATCCCCCCCTCATCCATCCATCCATCCATCCATCCATCCCTCCATCCATCCATCAAAACCACCATCCATTCCTCATCCATCAAAACCTCCATCCATCCTTCATCCAACCCAAACCAACCATATCCATCCATTCATCCAAACCACCATCCACATCCATTTATCCATCCCAACATCCATCCATTCATCCATCCATTCATCCATCCAACCATCCATTCATCCAACCATCCATCCAACCCCCCCCATCCAACCCCCATCAAACCTCCCCATCCCAACCATCCATCCAACCATCCCCCAACCATCCACCATTCATCCAAAACCACCCATCCATCCAAAACCCCCATCCAAACCTCCATCCAACCATCAATCCCCCATCATCCATCCCCTCCATCCATTCATCCATCCATCCAACCATCCATCCATCCAACCATCCATCCATTCATCCATCCATCCAACCATCCATCCATCCAACCATCCATCCATCCATTCATCCAACCATCCATCCATCCAACCATCCATCCATCCATCCATCCATCTAACCATCCATCCATTCATCCATCCATCCATCCATCCATCCATCCATTCATCCATCCAACCATCCATTCATCCAACCATCCATCCAATCATCCAACCATGCATCCAACCATCCATCCATCCATTCATCCAACCATGCATCCAACCATCCATCCATCCATCCATCCATCCAACCAACCATCCAGCCATCCATCCAACCATCCATCCAACCATTCATCCAGCCATCCAACCATTCATCCAGCCATCCAACCATCCATCCAACCATTCATCCAACCATCCATCCAACCATTCATCCAACATCCATCCAACCATCCATCCAGCCATCCATCCAGCCATCCATCCAACCATCCATCCAACCATACATCCATCCAACCAACCATCCATCCAACAGTCCAGCCATCCATCCATCCATCCAACCATCCATCCAACCATTCATCCAACCATCCATCCAACCATTCATCCATCCAACCATCCATCCATCCAACTATCCATCTAACCATCCATTCATCCATCCAACCATTCATCCATCCATCCATCCATCCATCCATCCAACCATCCATCCAACCATTCATCCATCTATCCAACCATCCATCCAACCATTCATCCATCCAACCATACATCCAACCATCCATCCATCCATCCATCCATCCAACCATCCATCCATCCAACCATCCATCCATCCAACCATCCATCCATCCTTTGTTTTTACCTTCTCCGGGTGGTGGGGGGTGGTGACTATCTTTAGCCTAATAGGATATAAAAAGTGTTTCCTGTCTGATCTGCCTCACAGTGATTTCAAGTAACTATCAGTGTTTTTCCACATATGATGGACATTCATGGCCAAAGATGTTGTGGTTTGTTTGCATCTTAGGACTGAGGTGTGAATTGAGTTTAGGTTAAGGTTAGGGTTAGGCATGCACTGGTAATGGTTAGGTTCAGGGTTAGGGCATAGAAAGGGTTGAAAATGACTGAAAATCAATGGAAGTCAATGGGAGTGAACACATGGTCCTCACTACATATAGCAAAACAAGAGTGTGTGTGTGTGTTTTATCATTGTTAGGTTTGTTAATATTCAGAGAGAACACCAACCATTAACAGCAGAGCCTACATCTGCATACCCAGTCTGGTTTATTTACAACAGGAGGCTGAATCAGGCTTTTATGGGTCAAGTCTGGACTCTAGTCTGGTGTTAAAACATATATTGGCTTTAATGAGTTGAGCAAGATGAACAATAATAAACTATTCATCACATGTAGGAATTCAGGGAAAACAGATAGAGACAGAGGGGGATATATTTTTTGCTTCATATTTATTCTTATATGTGTCATTATATATATTCAGTTGGCAGAGATGATCCATATAGAAAATATTAAAGGCTTTAAATGAGTCAGTGGAACCAAGTTTTCTGCTAATATTTTTATTTGAATGAAAAATGTTCATTGTGTACTATTAGTAAAGAGTTTAATTTGTTAAATGAGTTTATGCACTTTCAGGTCTTGCGGATGAAGTTGAGGAAAACATTTCTGGTAAGAAAGTGTTTTAACACCTGATGGTCCTGATGCTGCTCATCGGTTGGTTATCTTATTCAGAGCTTTTGGTTGAGGAGAAAATCAAATATTTAATATTTATGTTCCAAGGCTGAATAACTAGCTGTCTTAGCCAGGTTACCTCAGATTATTCATCCAGGTTTGTGTAGTTAAGTCAACTCTGTGTGAAGCATTTCACACACTACATACAACAGAACATAAATGACCGGTTTGTTTTTGACTGAACCATGCAGAAGATTTTGGGTGTTTTCCTACTTTGTTTAAAACATATATGTTGCCTAAATGTGACTGAATGACTTGTTCCTAATCTTAAACTCTGCTTATCACCAACAGTTCACACTGCTTTCTCCGTGGGGAAGATCCAGCTCACCATAGACAAACAAACTAAAGGAAAATGGGCAAGTCTTGGTCAGCCGCTGGAATTTCATAACACATTTCTATGCAAAAAAGACAGAGGTGAGCTTTAGGATTACCACAGGATGGAGCTTTGAACCCTGATATCCTCTGTTTTATGTTACTTTAATGTCAGGATGAACAGTGAACCCAGCAGGGATCCTAATAATCTCTGCCTTGCACTAGACACATTTCTAATCCAAAATTAGTCAGCTGAGGACCTGAAGATCACATTTGATTTGTGTTCTAACTCTTTCTGCTAGGGCTCTTCTATCGTGATTGTACACTGGTTTCTAAAACGGAGGTGAATCATAACACCCATGTTTTTAGACTGCAGTTTCCACGAGGGACTGTCATGCATGTGCCTGTTGGAAAACACGTCTACCTCAAAGCCCTCATTGAAGGTAACTCACAACACAATCTGAGTTTAAACCTCAGAGCTGAATGTCGAATATTCCACCAAGCTTTTTGGTTTGAGTCCGCTAACTGTAGCAGGAATGATGTGAGGCTGTTTCTTACTCTGCACATCTGCTTCGCTGAGACAAGCTGAGAATCATCCTATAAATGAGGATTGTTTTAAGACACTGTCCTATTCAGATGTTCTCTACGGAGTTGGGTTTCCACCAGAGCACAGTCCTTGTTCAACATTGGTAGCAAAAGTTTTAGAGTCTTTAAAATCCAATTATTTCTGTAACAGCAGTTAACAAACATCAAGGCAATTTACGAGACAAAAGGGTCCAATTCTTCCCCATTCATTCAGTTTATTTCCAGTTACATTGCAGTCAACTCTTGTTTTTGTTCATGCATAACATCTAAAAAGGCTTCAGCCACACAAAACATTTGTATCAAAAACTTTAGCAACATCTGAATTGTATTTTGCCAAGTAAACATTTGGATAATTCTCTTCTAGGTCAGAAATTCATTGTTTTCAATTTTCAATAGAAAAAACTATCAATGAAATAACAAAAATAAGGTACAGGTTTAGTTCAAATATTTGTGAGTTTGTTAAAGGTTTTGTTTAATCTCTTCTAAAGTGGAAGTGATTAGAAAGCTATATGACACGTATTTTTCTATCCAGGTACTGAGATAGTGAGGCCATACACTCCAGTGGATCAGAATCTGGTTGCAGTTTCCCCATCGTCCTCACATGAGTCAGACCTCCACCTCATGATTAAAGTCTACCCTGACGGAGTTTTCAGCCCATATCTCAACAGCTTGCAGATCGGTAGGTCCCGGCCAGATCCAGCAATAAGGCCATGTGTGTATGTGTGTGTGTCTGACCTCTAGTTAATCGTTTTTACATGTGAGGACATCTCAGGCCTGGCTTGAAAGCAAACATTAAATCAACACGTTGAACACTTTCTCTTCAGAGACAGACTTATTTAGAAAATCACATCTTCTTACGTTGTTAAACGGATGCTTAGACAAGGAAAGTCTGTAAGCCATCTTCTATTCATCACTGCATGTCTTTATGCTGCTGAAAGTGTGTGTACATTTGCGTTCAGTCTCATATGCCATTCCTCATGCAGCTCTACCTCTGCTCTAGTCTTGAACCGTCCTCCTCGTTGTGTTTGAGGAACGTTTCTGTGTACAAGCAGACCTACTGTGTTCTGTTCCCAGATTGCTTCGGTACTCAGCGTTAGCTCAGTCTAATAAAAATCTGATGTTTTCACTCTAACCTAACTCTCTGATACTGATCTATTTGTCCTTTAGGTTTTGTTTTAAATACATTTGCAAACTATGTTTTCACTCTTCTCATTTTATCATCAACCAGCGACCATCATTGGAAAAGTTCCTGTTCTTAGAACAGAATGTTATTATCAAAATGTTATATTTTGATGCTGTTTGATATCTTTTTTCTGTCATGTCACAGTTTGACTTTGAGTTGTATTTTTAATGTGATTTCTAATATTCAAGGTGAAAATATTTCCATCAGTGGTCCAGATGGTACTTTCAGTCTCCGCCATCTTCGCGATGTCACACACCTCTACCTGTTGGCAGCAGGGACAGGATTCACGCCAATGGCCCGTCTCATCAGCCTGGCTCTAAGAGAAATTGACACCATCAGGTGGGAACTATCAGTTTACTTTTAATTCACTGTTAATGCATGAAAACGCAAGGGCTATCTAACAGCAAATGGACCGATGTGAGGTTTTGCTCGAAAGCATAAGGACATCCAGGGTTTTCCAGCCTTGGTAAAGTCAATCTAGTATTTAACTAAAGAAATGATTTTCTGATGTTGCAGGGAGTTGTTCTCAGCAGGAGCACATTAATTCAAACCTCCTGTTTAAAACTAGCAGCCTGGACAAACAGCCACCATGTCCCTGTAGAAAATAGGTTCCTTTCTAGAAGCTTCTAAAAGCTGTTCTGCTTCCTCTGACTTCATGTTGAACTCTTTATTGATGCTGAGAGAAGCTAACTGAGTCTTCGTTCCTTCAGCTCTATGATTAATTAATTTTTTTTTTTTAAGTTTTATTTATATAGCGCCAATTCACAACACATGTCGTCTCAAGGCACTTAACAAAAGTCAGGTACATACATTCCAGTTAATCCTAACCATTGAACAGTACAGCCAGATTCAGTTATTTATTCAAATTGGATAAAACATTTTTCTATCTAAGGAAACCCAGCAGATTGCATCCAGTCAGTGACTTGCAGCATTCCCTCCTCCTATATTGATATGGTGGGTTTACAAAAAGATCAGACTCTAGAGCTTCTGACCAGCCAGTCACCCATCAGAACCGGTCAAGTTTAAAATCGGCCTATTACAAACAAAACCAATTTTTAGCTGCATCTTCAGAGTAGATTTTTCTACTTATACTTTAATTATTAGACCTTTTTATTTATTAACCTTCTATTGCAGAACTAATGATTGTTGTGTATTTAGTTTATAAGTGATCCCTTAAATCTATGTGTTCACAGCAGAACGAAGCTGCTTTTTTTCAACAAACGGGAAGAGGACATTCTGTGGCGCTGCCAACTGGATGATCTGGCAGCTAATGAGGAACGGTAAAATGTTCTCCTGGATGGGTGCTTATGATTGTGGAAAGTGAAAGAAATTCTCTAAAAAGAGAGAAGAGGTAAAGGTTTCACTGGATGTGAAAATACACACTCGGTGTTGACATCAGGTTAATGTTGTGTCCAAACAAAGTGGTTGAAAGCTGTGCCACCATGTTGGCAGTTTATTATATCTTTTAATGTCAGGAACCAAAAGTGCAACAAACTCCTCCTCAAAGTGTGGAAAATGCACCCAGCTGACTTATTCTGCTATTTGGTAACTGCCACTAGCTTTCCACCTATACATAAGTGTGTGTGTGTGTGTGTGTGTTCCTGTCTTGGCATCACAGTGAGAACCATTTTCCCGATTTTACCATCAAATTGAGGACCGTTGGTAACAAAGTGAGGACATTTTGCTGGTCCTCCACACCTATTTTGCTTAACACGGCTTAGGTTTAGGACTAAGTGCGTGTGAATTGAGGTTTTAGGTTAAGGTTAGGGTTAGGCATGCCACTGGTAATGGTTAGTTTAGGGTTATTGTCAGGGTTCTAGGGCATAGAAAGGGTTGAATATGACTGAAAATCAATGGAAGTCAATGGGAGTCAACACATGGTCCTCACTACATATAGCAAAACAAGTGTGTGTGTGTGTGTGTGTGTGTGAGAGAGAGAGAGGAGGGAGAATCTGACTACTACTAAGTACACAGTATTTGAAACTTGATTCTCTTTGTAACTGAGCTAGAAAGCAGCTATTTTCCCTTGTTTTTCATGAGCAGCTCCAGGTCTTTGTACAGACAGTCACAGTGTGCTCCGTCAGGTTTCAGGTGGAGTACGTCCTGTCTGAGCCTCCTGGCAGCTGGACTGGCAGGAAGGGTCGGGTGGATGAGACCGTGCTGAGCGAGTTCCTCATCCGGCCAGATGGATCCAGATGCTACGTTTGTGTGTGTGGTCCTTCTGCCTTCACTGAACAAACAACTGGGTACGGAATAATATAAAACATTTTATTATTGTTATTAGCGTTGCTCAGTGTGTTCCAAATAACAGCATAATTATTAAAGTCACAGTCAAAGCTTAGGCTTTTTTCGTTGTGTTTCTATGGTACCAAAGTGAAAACATTTGATACGTTTTCAGGTGTTTGCAGGTCACTGCTGTCACAGCTCCACCAACACACAAACCGCTCTTAAAAACATTCCTATTATGAAATAGGCCTCTTCAGGACTCCAGTTACATAAAGTGTCTGTTTCTTATCACATTTCTCATAACTTCAAATCTAGTGATTTTAATTGATGCTCTCATGGTACCGTAGAGAAAAAAGTAAAAATAACAGTAAAAACCCCTAAAACAGCCAGTTTTAGGGGTTTTCAGACATTATTAATCAGAATTTATCATTACAATAATTAAAATTCTTAGAAGAATATGTTCACAATAATGATAAACAATGCGATAACAGCTCACCCCTATTATCAAATAATTTGTTTTGTCACAGTCGTCCCCAGGGATGAGTATAAAGGTGTGTTAAATAATATGCATGTATCAACATTGAGCTGGACTATATTTGCACTGAGTGCTTCTACCTTCTTGTTCATTTATCAGACTGTTGAAGCAGCTTGGCTTCAGTGAAGAGGAATGCCACGCCTTCCAGGGCTGACAAGCTCCCCCACCCATAGGAGAAGGTGTGTCCGAGATGGAAGAACAACAACTGTTTTCATTTAACAAGTCATGTTTGTGAGACAATTCACAGAAAGGACATAAGGATGCTTACTGCATCTAGCACTCGACCACAGGCAGTGAGAGCTTCTAAAGGCAATAATTCAGCTATGGTGCAGTGGGAACCTGGACACCTGTCCGTGATGGAGCACACTTAAATGAATGGGACTTTGTGACGGTTTCTGCAATAAAAGTATGATTTACAGTAAGAAAAAGACTCCTGTTTATTTCTTAACAGCTGATGATTTTCACCAGATCTTCATGTGACAAATTATAGTCCTTTGGTCTTTTTGTGCAATCAGTATTCTGTCTTTAAACCGAAGAGTTGACTGACTCAGGTCTCATTGTTTAGTCAAATTGTAAAGTTTTAGTTTTAAGAAACTAAACGTATGTTCTTTTAATGTAAGAGGTCTTCGAGACAACACGAATAGAAAAGCAGCATTTTTATTTTGCAGGAGTTGTAATACAGATACTGTTTTTCTGCAGAGACTCATTCATCCAAAGATGATGAAAGGTTTTGAAAGTCACAATGGGGAGATATTTTCCCATGGATAGAATCATTCTGCTGGCACTGCAATGTTGCTAAACAGATTTGATGGAGATATTCTGGAGTCTGTAGTGTCAAATGAAGGGTGTTGGATAATACTAGTTGTGAGGTTAGATAATGTACAATTTATTATTGTTAATGTTTATAGCCCAAATAATAAAACTCAGGCAAAAACGTTTTTTACTATTTCTCCCTAAAATTTGATGTTTTGAAAGCGAAATATAGTGAATCTATTATCATCATAGGTGAGGATTTTAATGATGTTTCAGACATTATTGTGGACCGACACCCTCCAAGATTTACATCAACATCATCAAGTTTCAAACCTACTGTATTCTTGAGTACAAAATATCTCCTCACAGAACTGTGGAGATTTATGAACCCTGATGTTTTACAATATACATGGGCAAATTCTAGCAGGAGCTCCCAGTCACGGATAGATCTTTGGTTTATGTCAACACAGGGAATACAATATGTCACAGATATTTCTCATTCTCACGCTCCATTAATGGATCATAAATTATTATTAAACTAAAAGGACTTTAGGAGCAATCCAGTATTAGAGGCTATTGGAAACTTAATAATCTGCTGCAAGACAGGAAATTTCAGAAAAGGGTCTCTTTACTGGTTAATAAATTGTTTTAATGAAAAGGAGATGGATCCAACCCAAAAGTAGGAGTTTTTTAAATGTAAAACTCAGGGAAACGGCAATAAATCGTAAAGAAATAAAAAAAAACAGGATTCTAATAAAGTGAACAGTATACTAATTAAATTGGAGCCCTTAATATCTAAGCAGAATTTATCTGAAATTGAACAGAAAATTCTGAACAATCTAAAAGAACTTGACAAAATTTATGTGAATTTAGCTAAAGGAGCCTTCATAAGATCTAAAGCTAAATGGCTAGAAAAGGGGGAGAAAAACTAGTTTTTTTGCTTTGGAAACAAGGAACAGAAAAAGGAATAATATTGCAGCTCTTAACACAAATGGTGTAATAAGCTCAGATCCTAACACTAGCTCCGATTTTATTACCTCATTTTACAGCAATTTATATTCCTAAATCTGTAGTCAAGCAGAGTGTGAGTCATTTATGGATCACATTAAAAAGCACACACCTCTGATATCAGAACCCTTTAAAGGCACCTGTGAGGCGGAATGTTTATGTTCGGAAATCACAGAATCTTTGCGTTCAATGAGCCTAGGAAAGTCATCCGGAAGTGATGGACTTACTATTGAGTTTTATCTTTGTTTTTGGATATTAATTAGGGACCATCTCTTATAAATGTTGAAGGATTGTATACAAAAGCAAGAAATGACGACTACCATAAGGCACGGTCTAATTACTTTAATACCTAAAGCAGACAAGGACCCTTTAAAAATAGAAAATTGGAGGCCAGTCTCACTTTAAAATATATATTATAAAATTATGGAACAGGTTTATGCAAAGTGACTGAAAAATTATTTAGGAGAGATGATAAGTGAAAACCAAAGTGGATTTATGCCCAAACGTCATAGTAATAGATTGGTATTGGATTTGATTAATTACTTAATTTTATAGATTGCAGTGCATTGATGATTTTCTTGATTTTTACAAGGCTTTTGATTCAATTGAGCACTCCTATTATACAAACACTACAAATTCTTGGTTTCGGAGAGTCATTTATTAAGATTAGTAAAATGCTTTATAATGATATAAGCAGCTCTATTATTTTGTAAGCTAGAATGTCTGGGAGGTTTCCCATGTTAAGAGGTGTACGACAGGGCTGCCTTATTTGTTTTTTATCTATTTTTGATCATTGCTGAACTTTTATTTTATATTATTATTTTATTTTATATTCATGGTTTAACAATTTTTGATAAGGAAGTTAAGATTTCTCAACTGGCAGATGACACAGTCTTGTTTCTTAAGAGACAAATCACAAATATTAGATGCGCTAGAAGCAACTCAGACATTTTCAAACGCCTCAGGTCTTGAACTAAATGTTGACAAAAGCGAAAATTTATGCCTACATGAGACTGATGAACGCCAAAATGTTTAATATTCCAGTCAAGCAAAGGGTTAAATATTTAGGAATTCATACAGCAAAATATCTCTTAGACAACAATTTAACATACAAACTAAGATTAGGAAAACTCAATAATTTTGGACAAAGGGATCTTTCTAGTTTTGGTAGGGTGTTGTTGTCAAAAGCTGAAGATTTGTCGAGGTTTGACTATCCTGCTCTTTCTCTTTATGTAAATGGTTAACTGTTTATTTGTAAACTTTGGAAGAACAAACATCACCACCTAAAAAAGGAAATGCTTCACCTAGAAAAAGCAAAGGGGTGCTTAGAACTTTACATTTTTTCCACTTAAATCAGACCTTTAAAGTCAAATGGATTAAAAGACACCCTCCAAGTCCGAGGCCATGGTACTCAACCGGAAAAGGGTGGCTTGTCCTCTTCAGGTTGGAGGGGAGTTCCGGCCTCAAGTGGAGGAGTTCAAGTATCTCGGGGTCTTGTTCACAAGTGAAGGAAGAATGGAGCGGGAGATCGACAGACGGATCGGTGCGGCTGCCGCAGTAATGAGGGCACTGTGCCGGTCCATTGTGGTGAAGAGAGAGCTGAGCCGAAAAGCGAAGCTCTCGATTTACCGGTCGGTCTACGTTCTTACCCTCACCTATGGCCATGAACTTTGGGTCATGACCGAAAGAACGAGATCCCGGATACAAGCGGCTGAAATGAGCTTCCTCCGTAGGGTGGCTGGGCACTCTCCTAGAGATAGGGTGAGGAGCTCGGCCATCCGGGAGGGGCTCGGAGTAGAGCCGCTGCTCCTCCACATCGAGAGGTACCAGTTGAGGTGGCTCGGGCATCTATACCGGATGCCTCCTGGACGTCTTCCTCGGGAGGTGTTCCAGGCACGTCCCACCGGGAGGAGGCCCAGGGAACGGCCCAGGACACACTGGAGGGACTATGTCTCTTGGCTGGCCTGGGAACGCCTTGGGCTCCCCCCGGAGGAGCTGGAGGAGGTGTCTGGGGAGAGGGACGTCTGGGTGTCTCTGCTGAGTCTGCTGCCCCCGCGACCCGGTCCCGGATAAGCGGAAGACGACGAGTACGAGTAGGGAATTAAAAAATGTTTGGAGATGCCAGAATCTTTATGGAATTTTATTCCAAACAATATATTTAAGGTGGTCGGGGGGTTAAAGTTTTTACTAAGTTGCAACTTCATTGTCTCCAAGTTGCCAGGAAAGCTCTCAAAGTTTTATCAACAGGCTTTGCTTTCATGGAAATTATGTCATACACACAATTCTTCTCCACATAAAGAAATATTATGGAACAATGGTAATATTACAATTAACAACAAAAGCTTATATAAAAATATTTGGTTTGATAGAGGTATAGTATTTGTTGCAGTTATTTGATGATGAAGGTACCTTTGTAACTATGAGAACTTTCTGAAATCAAAATGCTTTCCAATCAAATATAAATCCCTCTATTGTGAAAGCAATTCCCCTCGGCATAATGGAGCTAATGAAAACACATTTTAAATATCAAAAGTTAGTTTGCAGAAGCCATCTTTAAAGATTGGGGAAACTGACATAATGGACAATAAATGCTCATATCAGCTCATAAGAAAAGTTCTGTACAGCTAAAATATTATATAACCCAAAGGAAAGTTTTTTTGGAATGCACAACTTGTCAGTGTAAATTAGAAGAAGGCATGGATGGTTCACTTTCAGTACTGTATTTCAAATAAAATAGGTGAGCTCAATTTTTAAATTTTGCACAATATTTATCCTTGTAACAAAAAACTTTCAAGGTTTAAAGACTTGGATGAAAATTGTCCTTTTTGTCAAGTTGAGCCAGAGACTGTAATACACTTATTTTTCAGCTGCCCGCTCTCTTCTGGGTAAACATGGAGAAATTCTTCAATGAAAAAACTAAACACACTGTTAAAATCAGACCTAAAGATGTAATAGCAAATTTGAATCTAGGGATAAATCTTTGTGCTTTATAATTAATCTAATGCTCCTATTAGGGACATTTCACATACATAAAGCAAGGTTCTCAGGGTCCCCCCAAAACATTTATATGTTTTTGGTGGACTTACATTCATATGTAAATACCTTAAAGTTAACTACGAATAAGAACGCAGAATACACACTGTTGCATCTCCAAAATGCACTATGAATTGACCTTGTATATCAAGACCCATAATGTGCCTTAGTTATTGCATAATTCTGATTTGCTGCATCCTCTTTTGTCCTTTTTGTGTTTGTGCTATTAGCTTTTCTGTTTGCATGTAATGGACAAGTTAAATAAAGTTGTTATAAAAAAAGTGATGGGGAGCTCAGTGTATGGCGTGTAAATGTGTACGTTTGCGTACATGCGGTGGCATTGTGCGCTGTCAGACTGGGACCACAAAGAAGAGTGCAGAGATGAAGGAGGGTGAGTGCGGGGTGGAAGTTCAGTTGGCCCCGGTACATGTGTTTCTGTTTTGCCATTTATAAGTTTCGGTTTCCCCTCCTTGAACCGCCACCTTAACAAGGAAAGGCTTTAGCTGGACCAGCTGAACCGTATGACAAAGGCAAGTTCGGCTCCTTGAGTGGCCGCAATGTGGCGCGGTATTTCTCGCTACCTGGACGTACACGCAGGAAGGCGTGCGATGTGGTCCTGGCCTTCTTTTTCCGGCTGTGGGGGAAATCCGCTTCGATCAGGGCTGCTTCTGGAGGCCTCAGAAGAAAAGTCAAGTCACGCTTGTCTCATTACACCCTTTATATGAATGAATGCCGGATACTTGAACAGCAAATCATTACTCATCTTTGTGCATATGACCGCGGTATCGTATGACACACTTGGATCCAGTTTGATGAGTTATGTCTGCTTGCCAGCAAAGAGACATACTTCTTTGGTGCCTCTCCTGTCCAGTCCCGGTCTGGAATCCGCACGGAAAGAGAACTGTTTTTAGGAATACAGGGTTTTTATTCAAACAGTGACGTCACGGGAAGTCCGTAGTTACTCCCTCCTTGTTCCTGTTCCTGGCTGTGCTGGAAGTAGGTTAATACGATTTATTTTGATCACACTCGCCTTTAAATGTCGTAATCCATGGCTGGACCCAACACTGTGGAGTATTAGGGTCCCTTGGATTAACAAAATTAAGAAGAATACTGTTCTGTAGTTTACCTGTTTAAAGTTAAAACAAAGAAAAGCAATATGCCAACAATAAGGTAGAAATGAAACTGGCACAAAGACTGCGGCAGCCATATCTTTTGTAAATATGCGAGAAACTTTATAATAAAGAAATTCTTCCTCTTTTAACATAATAATTAGCTGGGAACACACATGGGCTATCCTGACGTATATAAGACATACTTGGAAATAACAGATGTTTCACCAATCTTTCTAAATATCACTACTTTATTCTCCATTCAATATTTCGACTTTAATCATGAAACACAAGTTCAACCTGCTTCCTCACCATAGTGTTTCTGGAAATCACATTTCAAACTTCTACTTTATTCTAAAACGAAGAGGAAAACTTAATTTACATCCAAAGGTAATTGTTTTTCTCCAAGAGTCCGTAAACCTCCTTCGTGTCATCAGATCTGTATGAAATTATATAAACAGTGCTTGAAAGTGTTTTAGACATTTAAAAGACATCAAAGACATTCAAATATCAGACAGAATGAGGGGAAAATAAGCAATTCATTCTTCTTAAGCATTTTATTTTAGTTGGCTTTTTAACATTTTTGTCAGCTTTCAGTGATTCATCAATGCTTTTAGATCGGTCTGTTCTTTGGCATCTTGAAATCTATTTAGATTTTTCTCTGACGATTCTCAGGCTCTGAAACAACACATAAAAAAGTGCAAGTTCTGCATAATTTACAAGCTGTACAGTAGTTAGGTTTGGTAGGAATTATTTCAAAAGATGCGATATGCAGTACTACAGCAATACAATATCTTTTCCATTAAATATTTCTTAAGATTTTAAAAGATGTGTTAAAAGATGTGCAATTCCAAGTATTGGGAGCTGAAAACCGGATGATTTCTTGCCTAGTTCAGTTCAAACTTTGGGAACAAGCTGTAGAACATCCATGACCTGGAGGTCATGGCATCCATTTTCTTTGTTAAGACAAGACAGGGAAGATGGGGTGATGCCTAAAATGGTTTTGTAAACAAATAAATACCAATGACGGAAACAACAGTTATAGAGACAGGGACATCCAGTTAACTGTAGCATAGAGCCTACAGTGATGGGTGAGGGGGTCAGAGTTGTAATGAATCTCATAACTCTTTTCCTCCAACGCAATACAGAGCCCATTCTGGTTCACGAACATACTTTTGAACTCATGATTCCACCAACAAAAAGATGTTATAGAGCACAAATTCTGGTTAAACTCGGGCACCGCAGAATACTTGGTTATTCTGCATGAATTGCAACATCACTCATGGCTGGGGCCATCTCTTTTTCCGTATTAACTGTAGTTTATGGATGCTCTCTTTTTGCATTTAAAGGAACATTGCGTACAGCTCAGCAAGCAGTGCTTGTTGAGCTGTTCGCCAGCACATTACACACTTTGTAATGTCCACTCATGTTTGGATCGCAAAACTAGTGGAAACACATGTTGGTTCTCAGCAAAACACCAAAGATGGAAGGCACGCGAGAGTTGCTTCGGTGGAAAAAATGCTGTCAGTGACCCATGGTACACACTATCAAGCATTCGAAGTTGGTGAACAGAATAACTGATTTACCAACGTTTGTTGCATTAACATGCATACACAGATGTGGCTTCATTAAACTCAGATGTTGTGAATTAACCCATCAGTAACTTACAAGTCTGTTAAAAAACCTTGGTGTTATTTTTGACCAGGACATGTCATTTAAATCCCATATTAAACAGGTTTCTAGGATTTCCTTCTTTCATCTCCGGAACATTGCCAAAATTAGAAATATCCTGTCCAGAATTTACGCTGAAAAACTAGTCCATGCATTTGTTACTTCAAGGCTGGACTATTGTAAAATTCGTTACTATCAGGATGTCCCAAAAAGGGCCAGTTAAAAGCTTCAGCTGATTCAAAAATGCTGCAGCAAGAGTTCTGATGAAAATTAAAAAAAGAGATCATATTTTTCCATTTTAGCTTCCCTTCATTGGCTCCCTGTTTAAACCAGAATAGAATTTAAATTCTCCTCCCCACATATAAAGCCCTTAAAATTCTAGCCTCCTCATACATCAGAGATCTGATTGTTCCATACGTTCCTAACAGAGCACTTCGTTCTCAGACTGCAGGTTTGCTGGTGGTTCCTAGAGTCTCTCGAAGTAGAATGGGAGGCAGATCCTTTAGTTATCAGGCTCCTCTCCTGTGGAACCAGCTCCCGGTTTTTGTCCGTGAGGCGGACACCCTGTCTACTTTTAAGGCTAGGTTTAAAACTTTCCTTTTTGATAAAGCTTATAGTTAGAGTGGCTTAGGTTATCCTGAGCTATCTCTGTAGTTATGCTGCTATAGGCTTAGGCTGCTGGAGGACATAATGACCACTGTCACTCTCTCTGCTATATTCTCATACTACTCTCCAATTTTGCATTATTTGCTGTTATTTCAGCGTTTAACTTTATGTTCTCTCTATTTTCTCTTCCTAGAAGCTACACCTCGCCTGACTCTGTGTCTACCTGTGACACCTTTCTGGAGAGGGGAATCCTCCAAGCTTCTGCTGGCAACAACTTAATGCTCACCCTCTACAGATGATCCTCATGGCCCTGTCTTTCAGTGTTTAACCCTTTCTCTCTCCTAGATATAGCAATTAACTGAGCTTTTACTGTAACTAATTATATGTACTCTCTTTTAGACTCTAAACTTGAAAACTGGGTCAGAGTTTATCTGTTCCTTCTTTCTAGGTGAAACGACTAAAGGAGCTACATCCATTAACATTTACTTTTCCTTCCCATAGAAGGTACTCCTGGATCAGTGCTTTTTTGTTCTCTTTGTGTCTCTGCTCTGTTCTCTCTAACCCCCAGTCGGTCGTGGCAGATGGCCGCTCACACTGAGCCTGGTTCTGCTGGAGGTTTCTTCCTGTTAAAAGGGAGTTTTTCCTCTCCACTGTCGCTACATGCATGCTCAGTATGAGGGATTGCTGCAAAGTCAACGCCAGTGACTGTCCAATGTCTCTACAGGCTCATCCAGGAGGAGTGAATGCTGGAAGTCACTGACTGGATGAAATCTGCTGGGTTTCCTTAGACAGAAAAACTTTTTATCCAGTTTGAATAAATAACTGAATCTGGCTGCACTGTTCAATGATTAAGATTAATTGGAATGTATGTACCTGACTTTTGTGAAGTGCCTTGAGACGACGTGTTGTGAATTGGCGCTATATAAATAAACTGAATTGAAAAATTGAATTGAAGCTTAGACAGAGTAATGTGTTTCAACAGATAAATGATCCCAGAAACTCATCAAAACTGGTTTTGGCAGGCATAAAACAAAGCTAAGATTAGACTTGTGGTAAGGCCTTTATAAAGCCCTGACCTCAACCTTAAAATTTGTGGACTATTCCTAAAAGCCAGGTCAAAAGTTCAGCCAGAAATATGCCAGAAGCATGGTGATGACTATAAAATGATGGGGTTGTGGAGTAACACGCTACGTAAAATGTTACCAAATATTAGTGAATTTATATGTTTTAGTCTCTATGTATAATTTAGAGTTCTGCCAGCAATCTGTTTAAGGTCTTCAAAGAGAATTTAGAAAGAAAAGATCTACTTGCAACCATGACACAAGCTACAATTTCATTATTATTAAAGAAAACAAAAGAAACCTTGCTTTGTAAATAATACCGCCCAATCCTGAACTGTGACTACAAGATTTTAGGAAAAGTGCTTGCAGGTAGACTTAAAAAAGTTTTCTCAAAATTGTTCAGCCAGACCAAAAAGGTTTTATTGCCAGAAGGCAGATATCTAGTAATTTGCGTTGCGTATTCAATATCATGAATTTGAGCCTGAAGTAGTGATTTCTCTTGATGCGCAAAGAGCATGTGATAGAGTGGAATATAACTTGCTGTCTGCTATGCTTCAAAAATTTGTATTTGGTACCATTTTCTGTTCTTGGATTAGTATTTTATATGCAAAATCACAAGCAGCAATACTAACAAATAAGGTTCTGTCCAGCTTTCTTCCTCTCTCTCAGGAAACAAGACAGGGCTGTCCGCTGACGCCTTTGCTTTTTAACATTGTTATCGAGCCCCTTGCAGTTATGTTGAGGGAAGCTGTACAGGTGGTCGGAAAACAAAGAGGAGGACAAACCCATAATTTATCTCTTTATGCGGATGGTCTCCTCTTTCTCTCAGATCCTAACAATACCATTCTACATGCTCTTACTATTATTAATACATTTGGGCAAGTGTCAGGGTGTAAGTTGAATTTGTCCAAAGTCCTTTTCCCAATAAACAAAAAAGCTCAACAAGTAGTTCTTCAATATTTCTCCGTTAATAAAGAATATTTTAACTATTTGGGTGTGCGAGTCACCTATAACTACCAATCTTTATTTGATAAAAACTTCACAAATGCACAAGATAGAGCCAAGCAAGGCATGTATGAATGGTCAAAACTCCCATTGTCATTAGTTGGAAGGATTAACTCAGTAAAAATTATAAACTTGCCCAAATGTTTATATTTTGTTTCAAACCATTTTCATTCCGAAAGTTTACTTTAAAGAATTGAAAAATAAGTGTCCATGGTCATTTGGAATAAAAACATCCCTCAAATTAGAAAGGAGTTCCTGGGAAGACAAAGAGAGGACAGTGGGCTCGCACTACCAAACTTTCTTCACTAATACTGGTCCACAAATATTCACAAATTATTATTTTGGCTGGCAGATATGTCAGATAGTGAGTCTCCAGCCTGGGTCCATATGGAAAAACATTCTAGCAAACCAGTTTTTGGGTCTGTAATGTGTAGCCTGCAACCACTCAGTAAACATTACTGGACAAACAATGACGTGTCAAAAGAACCTTGAAGATATGGTTTCAGTTTAGAACTCATTTCAAATTCAGAAATGCGTTTGCAGCAACTCCTATCCAATTTAATGTACAGTACAATTCTCTCCGCTGATTGATCCATTGTCCTACGACATTGATCCAACAATGTCGTAGGAAAGGTCTGTCATGTATAAATTATCTTTTTTAAAAATGGAAGATTTCTCATTTGAGCAATTAAAAAAGGACTTTTTTTAGTTATCTCCAAATTTGCAATTTTGTAAATTTATTGTCAGCCGTGTACAATAGAATTCAGAGTTCAGCATCTGCTTCACTAAATCATTTAAAAAATAAATGGTAGGAAGAGGTGAACAATTTACCGATTATTCTTGGCAGGCTGCAATAACAAGAATTCATTCATCATCTGTCTGTATTAAACAAAGCCTAATTCAGTTCAAGGTAAATTGTACCCAGGTGCTGATTCATCTTGCGTAAGTTTTGGCTATCGCTATGCTAACCTAAGTCACATGTTTTGGACTTGTCCCCAACTTCATCCAATTTGGCAAGAAACCTTTAGAGCATTTTCCTTTTTGTGCAACAAGAATATCGGGCCACATTGCACTACAGCTCTGTTTGGGCTTGTCCCATCGAATATCTCTAGAACTTCACACCAGGCTAGTGCAATAACCTTTATCACATTGCTCGCAAGACACCTGATTCTGTTTAACTGGAAGAAAGCAGCTCCACCATCCCACCAGTGTTTGATGATGGAAGTTATGTCTCACCTAAAACTGAAACATTTGAGACACACTATGAACGGTTCTGTCCAAACATATGACAAGATTTGGCAACCATTTCAATTCAATTCAGTTTATTTATATAGTGCCAATTCACAACACGTCTTCTCAAGGTACTTCACAAAGTCTGTTTTTTATTCAAATTGGATAAAACGTTTTTTCTATTTAAGGAAACCCAGCAGATTGCATCCAGTCAGTGACTTGCAGCATTCACTCCTCCCGGATGAACATGTAGAGACAGTGGACAGTCACTGGCGTTGACTTTGCAGCAATCCCTCATACTGAGCATGCATGTAGCAACAGTTGAGAGGAAAAACTCCCTTTTAACAGGAAGAAACCTCCAGCAGAACCACACCTTCTTTGAAACTCATTTTAGAGGATAGCCCTTAACTCCCCTTCTCCTAGTTATGTGTTTTCCATACTGCATTTTGTAATTGTTTGTTTCATCAACACAATCATACATTTTTGTATGACCTACTGTTAATTATCTGATGTTTCCGTCTTGTTTCATGTTGCTGTTTTTGATTATTTGTGAGCTGTGTTATGTTGTTACTCTGTGTTCTCATATATTGTTCTACAGGTTAAAAGCAATAAAAAGATTTGAATAATAACAATAATGTGTTCCAGTCAGGTTTCCATGCTCACCACAGTGCAGAGACTGCCCTTGTCAAGGGTTTCAATGACATCTGAATAAATGCAGATTGTGGAAGAACCACAGTGCAGCATTCGACACTGTTGATCATGGTATACTACAGGGGTGACTGGGTCACCAGTCATTGGGTCAGTCTTTCTGGTTTGACATACTTTAAAATACTTCTGTTTATAGGTCACTCAATGGCTAAGCACCAAAAGCACATTAAAGTTTTTTTTTAATCAACCTTCCAGACCACCCAGGTCTTCTAGTTCAGGTCTACTCTGCATCCACAGAACCAGAAGCAAACATGAAGAAGCAGCATTCAGTTCTTATGTTCCACTAACCTGGAACAAACTTCCAGAAAACTGCAAAAAATTCTGAAACCCTGAGTTCTTTCAATTAGGTTAAAACCCCAGTTGTTTAGAGTTGCTTTTGACTGTTATGTTTAAACTATTAATCGTTTATCATTAGTTTCAGTCTGTAGTCCAACTTTTCTTTACTTTCCTTTATTATGTCACTCCAGTATACTTTTTATGTGTTTTCTATTGTTTTCATCATGTAAAGCACCTTGAATTGCCTTGTTGCTGAAGTTTGCTATTTAAATAAACTTGCCTTGTCTAGAGCCTCTGTGCATAAATTAAAATTTATTTTGGATTTTCTCTAATTCACAAAGTTCTTGTTTTAAAAATCATAGATGTTGTATTATCAGTTCACTGTGAAAACAGAATAGCCTAAATAAATCATTAAAGCCCCAAGTCAATAATATTATGCCAATTCTGAGTTATGTTAACGTCTGAGCAGAACTGTATCTTGATTCTTTTCTTTTTCCCACGAATGACTCAGTTTGAGTCAAGCTCCGGCTTTAGCTCCTTCAGTCACATTCTACCACTTCACGGTTAGTATGAGGTGCTTGAATATATTGTGTTTTATGTGAGAGTGAAGACGTTCCTTTTACTGCTTCTAACACATCAGCGTTCAGGACAAATGTCCATACGTTGTCTCTACCTGCTGAGAGGGACAACTGTAAGAAGATAATTTATATACTGTATTTTGGCAAAGTAGTGTCATTTTATGAAAATAATTTATTTGAGTAAATGTTTAATGTGATGTGTTCCTCCATCTTCCCAAATTCCAAAGTCCCCATGGCAGATTTAGATTTCAAACGTTTTCATTCATTAATTTGTTTCTGACAGGAAATGCTACAAAGTGTGACATTGTTCTTATGCATTTTTTAAATAAAAAATGGCATGTCAAATAAGATCTGTATTAAATCTTTATTGACATCACTGCAATCAAACCTTTCTCATAAGGGTTTGATATTTTTGAAACAGAGAGTTTCCTCTGGTATTTTGATGAATTTTCTTTAGCGATGAGTCCAACCTTCATCACCCTAACCTTTAACACCCTGCCGAGGTTCTCTATAAGATTCAAAGACTCTGGCTGGGCCACTACAAAATATTAATATTACCTTCAGGGAGAAGAAACATATTGGCAAAATAAAATATTATTTTAGACATAAATCTGAAATAATGAATAAATTTGGACTTCACTGTATGTGCTTGAATAAAAACCTCTTTAGAACTGGCAGATGAATTGCTGATCTTGGCCTGTATTCACAAGGAATCCTAAGACCAAAAGTAGCTCCTAGAGTTTATCTGTTCCTTCTTTCTAGGTGAAACGACTACATCCATTAACATTTACTTTTCCTTCCCATAGAAAGGACTCCTGGATCAGTGCTTTTTTGTTCTCTTTGTGTCTCTGCTCTGTTCTCTCAAACCCCCAGTCGGTCGTGGCAGATGGCCGCTCACACTGAGCCTGGTTCTGCTGGAGGTTTCTTCCTGTTAAAAGGGAGTTTTTCCTCTCCACTGTCGCTACATGCATGCTCAGTATGAGGGATTGCTGCAAAGTCAACGCCAGTGACTGTCCACTGTCTCTACATGGTTTCATCCAGGGGGAGGGAATGCTGCAAGTCACTGAGGATGCAATCTGCTGGTTTCCTTAGATAGAAAAACTTTTTATCCAATTTGAATAAATAACTGAATCTGACTGAACTGTTCAATGGTTAGGATTAATTGGAATGTATGTACCTGACTTTTGTGAAGTGCCTTGAGACGACGTGTTGTGAATTGGCGCTATATAAATAAACTGAATTGAATTGAAATTAAAGACGTCATTCTAAGAAAAATCTTAGAATTTCTTGAATTCTAAGATATTTCTTAGAATTTTCCCTCTGTAAGATAAAAGTTATTCGCAAAGCACCTTAGGCCTTAATAGAGCTCCTAGGTGAACAAATGTTAAGAGTAGTGAGGAGGACTTTTAGTGAGCCTAAGAGTGTCTTAAGCAGAGAAGATGGACTGAAAGACAGGAGAGATATTCTCTGTACTGAGCAGTGAATTAATAAAACGCTACCGGCTCGATCGCGCAGGGATCCACCCCCTTAATAGAACAAGTAAATGAACACATAAACTTCTAAAACAATCATACAACTATTAAAATAGAGATAAGATTAACCGTATCATCCACTAGGGTGAAATTAAATAGATTTAGCAGCAGGACAGATTAAAGGTGCACCTCTAGTAACATAATGTTAGGATGGTTAAATAAATAATAGAAACAATAATGAATAACCATGAATAAAAAGTTAACAAAATCACAAACAATATGGTACAGAATTATTATTTACAGACTGTAAAATGCTTTCAAAAACTAAATTAGGAAAAAATTGGAAAAAACTCAGCAGCCTAAGCCTAAATGGTCATCTACAACGCTCCCTGTCTGTGGAGAACTCTGGTGTGCTGCTATCTCCTCTCCAGCTTCTGATTGCAGGTACCAGCGCTGCTCACATTCCAGGCTGGTGCGTGAAAGCAGAGGGTGTTCTAGCGTTTGATGTGAAGGTATAAACCTTCTACAAAGTAATGGAGCAGAGCCAATTTCAAGTTAAGCAGGAATGTTATATTATCCCCCCAGAACATACAGGGTCAAAGGTTCCTACACAGCCCCTCCTTTGGGGGGGGACAAATCATTCTATAACAATAATGAATTTGTCCTTAAACACTGGGATAATTCAAACTTTTCAGAGTTCAACACAAAAACATCTTTTTAGAATTAAACATATTAACATTGGAGGAACTGCAATTTGTAACAGCTTATTAAAAAAAGTGGAAAACAATTTTTTTTTTCTTTTTACTAGACTTCATTCATTAACACAACTGATGTCTTTTCCAAAATGAATAGGTGGTAGGAATAAGGGAATGGGGTAGACTGACCAAACCCCAGAGCTTAATGTGGGGATTATTCTGCACCAAAAATCATTTCAACTCCGGTAACATAGTCTTTTAGGTCATTTGGACACTTTCTGACTCGAGCCGAATGAGGTCTCTCAGACCCTGGTGTTTTCTGGTTGCAGTCAGGGAGTAATACAGGTGGATCAGGCTCCTTCAGAGACTGCAGTGTTGCTTTCAGATGAATTTAGGACAGAGAAATGCTGCTCAGGTGCTACAGGTGTGCGAGAGAGTTGGTACCGGTTTCTTTGGAGGTTGCCTGCTGATGTTTTAATTATGTAGGATCTGAGTGTGTCTGCCGTGGACACCACAGTTGCTCTCTGCTGCATGTCCTTGACCCAGACATGGTCTCCTGGCTGCAAGCTGGGCATGTTGAGAGCTGTGTGTCGTTTGTCTTAGTTCAGTTTTTGTTTTCGTCTGTTCCTTCTTGTTCACCTTTACCAGGTCAGCTCCCTTTGGATTGAACTGAGAAGGAATGACAGGAACAGTGGTACGTATCCTATGTCTCATGTGCAGTTCTGTCAGACTATAACCATTGGCTAAAGGCAAGGCAAGATGAGCCATCAAAGCTAAGTAGGGATCCCTGGACTTCTTTAGTAAAACTTTGATTGTTCTTATTGCACGCTCCACCTCCCCATTACTCTGTGGGAAGTGTGAACTGGATATGACGTGTGAAAAACCTTTGGACTGAGCAGATAAGATTTTGAAAAGCTTCTGAACAAAGCTGTGGACTGAGCGCTCTACCTCAGATATACCATGTCTAGCAAAAATAGACTTAGAGTGGTCAATAATTGCTTCTGAAGTTGTGCATGAAGGATCGTCCGAAGGGAGTGATAAAGGTTGGAAGCAGAGATGATTCTTTGGAAAGAGGAATCTGCCAGAAACCTGCATTGGCATCAAGCTTTGAAAATACCTTAGCGCCGGAGAGCTGTCCCACTGTGTTTTCTACTGAAGGAATCTGGTGTCTCTCTCTTAACACAGATTTGTTGAACTGAGTGAGGTCAAAGCATATTCCCACTTGATCTTGAGCAGGTTTGGGTACCACCACCACCATAGGTGCATACCATTCTGTAAGCTGCTCCATCTTGGAGACCACCCCGGGAGGGGGGACACATATTGGAAACCCTATAGATCCATAAATGGTTTAAGATGTTTTATTGGTAAAAAATGCCTCAAACCCTTGATGTCCCTGCATGTAATAAGGACATTACATATGGTAATATACAGTATCAGGATTTGACTTACAAAAGATAAAAAAGCAGCATCTGTTGAAGCTTTTCTTAGACATAAACATTTTTAACAACTGATTTGCAGATGTGTTTAGGCTCATACAGTCAAATCTGTTAATAGCACAAACTCACCCTGACATTAAATGTGCAGAACACTTGTTCTAGTGCAGCTGATGACCTCATATCCTAACCAAAACCTTTACAGTACTGTGGAAATAATGAATCTGACATCAGTCCTCACCTGTTCTCCTTTCTGGATCTATTCTATCAATAATGTGATTTTTAAACCTTAACCCACACCCTGAAGCTCCCCTCATCTCTAATAATATTTTATCACTAATCATTTAAAACCTCGCTTGAGCTTCCTCTGTCTCTCCACCTTTTATTGCTTCAACTGCCTCACTACTACAATTCAATTCAAAAATACTTTCATCATGTCAAAGGGAACTTAAATGTTGTTGTAGCTGAAATGATGTACCATCATTCTCCTGTTAAGACATTATTGTACATAATATATAATGTCAGACATGTTAAATAGCCGAGTATGATTAGGTGTTGACCTCGTCATTTCTAACCATTTTACACACTGACATTACTCCTTCTAAGAAAACAAAGTCCTGCTGTTGTTTAAGTCTTTTTACTCATTCAGAGGTCTCTGATTAGACTGCAGCTGATCCCGCAGACTCCCTCGTCTGCCCCGCATCCCAAACACTGAGGGAACAGCTGAGGGAGGGGCGAGCCAGTGACATCACCCTGCGTTGCGCTTTCAAAATGAAAGCACGTGAGGTAAGGATTTCAAAATCAAGTATTTTTTCCCCGTATAATTTTTTTGGGGGGACAAATGCGCCTGTCAAAATTGGGGACCCTTTCAAGTCCAGAGTAGCTGAATTGAGTCTAGCCACTAGTTATAGTGCATTGGCAGCTTGACTGCTCAGTAACGCTGTACCAAGTTCTTCAACCACATAAATGTCCTCCGTTAAGCTTTTGTCTTTCCATTTGAGAGTTGCAGTAAACTTGCCTTTAACTTTTAATGGTGACCTGCCTGGCCCCATCAGCACTTTTCGTACCTAGTTCACTGAACTGAAGTTTCCATACATGTTTGTTGGAACTGCTGTCCTGTCAGCGCCTGCATCAATTTTAAACACAGCATTGGAGTTTCCAAATGTATTTCTGTCATTCACAGGTCTGAAAAGTCACTAGAAACTGAGCCCAAAAATGCAATTTCATCTCATGAAAAAATCCCGTTATTATTTCCACATTGACATTTTCTTAGACCTGCATACTATCAAAATGTCCTTTCTTCCTGCAGTTATTGCAGGTAGCTTCTTTGGCAGGACATTGCTGAAATAGGTGACCTTTAGTGTCTCCACATCTAGCGCAAGGCTTTGCATTGCTGAATACTTGCTTGGGCTGTAGTCTGCTTTGTTTGGGTCTGGTCTGTGGCTTTCCCCCTATCCAACAGGGAGGAAAGAAGACGGAGGTAAAAATAAGGAAGATAGCTCAGGATAACCTAAGCCACTCTAACTATAAGCTTTATCAAAAAGGAAAGTTTTAATCCTAGCCTTAAAAGTAGACAGGGTGTCCGCCTCACGGACTAAAACTTGGAGCTGGTTCCACAGGAGAGGAGCCTGATAACTAAAGGATCTGCCTCCCATTCTACTTCTAGAGACTCTAGGAACCACCAGTAAACCTGCAGTCTGAGAACGAAGTGCTCTGTTAGGAACGTATGGAACAATCAGATCTCTGATGTATGATGGAGCTAAATCATTAAGGGGCTTTATATGTGAGGAGGGGAAAATTTTAAATTCTATTCTGGATTTTAACAGGGAGCCAATGAAGGGAAGCTAAAGTAGGGGAAATATGATCTCTCTTTTAAAATTTCATCAGAACTCTTGCTGCAGCATTTTGGATCAGCTGAAGGCTTTTAACTGCATTTTGTGGACATCCTGATAGTAAAGAATTACAATAGTCCAGCCTTGAAGTAACAAATGCATGGACTAGTTTTTCAGCGTCACTCCTGGACAGGATATTTCTAGTTTTGGCAATATTCTGGAGGTGAAAGAAGGAAATCAAGATTTATGGATAAATAAAGCTCAGTATTATCAACATTACAGTAAAAAATGTATCCCATGCTGCCTGATCATTTTACCTATCGGAATTAGATATATTGTAAAGAGAATTGGCTCAAGCACTGAACACTAATATCATTAGTGACTTTCAGCAGAGCTGTTTCAGTGCTATGATGAGCTCTGAAACCTGACTGAAACTTTTTCTTCATTTTGTTTTGGTCATTTTAACCAAACTAAACCTCATTTTACAAGAAGGCAATCACAGTAAAATTCTGAATTTTTATATTAATATTAAATAAATTAATACGAAATAGATGCAGTATGAAAACGAAGCGCATGGCGAGTAAACATAATAATAAGCAAATCAAAATAATGAGCATGTAAATTCAATTGATTGAATTGTGAGTTCTATCATGTTGATGCTGTGTGACAATTGATTTAATTTTGCTAAGTTTTATCATCATGATTTACACATTTCTGAATCCAGTCTAAATTCTATCATTGGTTAATTTCTCTCCATTGATTACTAGGAGGGCTTTTGTTCTTTGGAACAACCAATCACAACTCTTAGAAGATAGTATCACACCTAACAACAGGGTCAACTACACCTCCTCACTAAGATTATCCTTCACTAAGGAATTTCTGTCATGTCCTTGTTTAGAGTTGCTCTGCAGCAAACTGAATTATCCTTAAGC
Organism: Crenichthys baileyi; assembly: GCA_036173005.1. Classification (NCBI taxonomy): domain Eukaryota; kingdom Metazoa; phylum Chordata; class Actinopteri; order Cyprinodontiformes; family Goodeidae; genus Crenichthys; species Crenichthys baileyi. The sequence goes on from JAHHUM010002088.1 coordinate 161,268, forward strand.
TAAGACTCCTTGCCATGAATTTTTAGGCTAAGATGTCTCTGAGAGGATTTTGAGAATCTTTGTGAATATAGGCCCTGAATGTTACTGTTGGAACGGATTGTGTGGCAAAAGTTTCTCTTGACTGTCTTGGTTTAGTAAGCTCTGTTTTGCAGAAAAGGGAAGTCTGACTGGCTACACGGACAGTCCCCCAGATCCCGTGGGAATGGATTCTTCCCACTCTCTCGTCTTCAAAGAGGATAAGGAAAGCTGGAGGTGGCCCAGCCGTAGGCAGGGGTTGGGAGACTGTTCTCCCCTGGAGGAACCAACAGTGGCAGCAGAGACACAGGGGCAAACTAACCCTCTGACCCACTTCAGAATTCACAACTTTGTGAACTCTGAGCAGAGCTCGATGGAGGGCAATGGAGAGCTCTGCTGGCAGACCAGGAGCGAACAGCAATACTGCAGGTGCACTATGAGAGCAGCATGAATATAACCAACATTTGGATGTCTGCTAGGCACTTTTTCAGTGATTTTAAAGTGAGCTAAAACGGTTAGATCTTTGATTGATTTATGTTTCCTGTTTCATGTATCAAATTGATTTCAATTAAGTTTATTTATACAACAAAAAATTTACTCACATCCATCTCACCAAATCCACTTCAGATATACTACATTACTGCCGAATGTAATCCTAATAGTAGAGTAGTACAAAGCCAACTTATCACATAATGCCAGTTGGTAAAAAGGTTTCTATCCAAGGAAGCCCAGCGAGTTGCATTGAATAATCGACTTCGCTCCCCCTGACCAAGCATGAAAAAACACACACAAACTACATGTGTTATACCAAGATGCTGTCTCCACAACAGGGAGGGGGGGCATTGCCCTACTCATCTCAGATCACTTTCTGCAATAAAATAGGTAGTTTTTAGAAGATCCTTCATTTCTTCACACTGCAACTGCATGTTTTCAGTAGCTTGAGTCATCTTATTTCATACTGAATCTTCCTCAGGTTTTCTTTTCACTGCTGATGAAAGGGAAACACCATCTCAGTGGAGGCACAAAGTTGATATTTTGTAGCATCGGCTAGCAAAGGGCCATGCACCGTACAGTTTACCAATGTAGCAGCTAATTTCTCCGTTATGTTCAAGCCGTTAACCTGAAACTTATCTTTAAGCTACTTTGTGGCGTTAGGGCCATTGGTGCTACCTGTTTGAGGATCCGGTGGATTTCGTTTCATTACCAACATTACTGGCATCAGCAAAGCCACCAGCACCAGCGGTTCTTTCTTATTGTGCTTTTTTGGAGGCAGACTCCCCCTCACCTAATGTAAGTTAGATTTATGTTTTAACTAGTGGTCCATGTTTGGATTACTCCACAGTTAAAAGTGTTGACTCCAGCAAGTTTATTGCTCTGATGCAAACATCCACTTTTTACCTTACAAAAACAACATTAATTCTATGCTGGAATTTACCACATTATATGATGCTAGAATTGCAGGAATCGTTTATATAATGCGCAATTCCTGCAATCCGACAGTGAATTTTAGGGTCTGTACATAATTGATTGAATCTGCATTTTAATTTAATTGACTGTACATTTGTGTTTAAAACTGGATGTTTTGCTTTCTTTTGTGAAGTGCCTTCAGAAAATCTGAATCTGCGCTTTATATATAAAGTGAATTTAATTCAAAGCAATTTTGGTGTTTTTTTTATGTGACTTAGCTGTAAATGTTGGCACAGATAAACACAGTAAAACAGTAACTTTAATAATTCAAGTTTGTGGCTGTTTATTTAGTGTAAAAGTTGTATTTTTGTTATAAATGAAGATCTATACTGTTGCAAAGTTTAAATGTACTTTGTGCTTGAAAAAAATAGTCTTAATATCAGAGTCTTAATATCAATGTGCAACTGATGATTAACTAAATCCATTATTTCTATTTAAATGTATTTTAAAGAAACCAAAATAAAAAGACATTCCATTAGAAATAAAGGATTTGCACCCATTAGTTCTATCTTTGATTGTCCTCCTTGTCCTACTGCAAATGAGGTTGATAAGGAAACCTCCACATCAGGCTTAAAAAGTGCTAATGTCTCTCCTAGGGGTGTCACGATACTAAAACTTCAAACTCAATACCGGTACTAAGAAAAATACTACGCTATAACATTCTTGATACTGTAACATTTTTGGAGGCACAGGTTTTTTTACAAAATGACAATATTTGCTTTACTTCCTTAGCTAGGGCAAAACAGGTTAGTATGGGACAATTCAGCACCTTATTTAGGAAAAATGTATAATTTTAAAGTGTTACCCTGTTTGATAAAACAATACAGGAGATAACACTTAGTATAAGTACTAATTTCCTTTCTGGTAGTATGTAACTTATATAATACTACATGAGTAAGATGTCATATAATAGAGAATGAAGGATGATTTCTTTGAAAATGAAAACTGGCTCAGAGTTCATCTGATTAGCTGGAGGCTAAGCTGATGAACTGTAAAACTATTAAACTTGAGGTTTTCTCTGACAGACGTCAAGTACACTGCCCATTGAGAAAAGGTGTGTGCAGATTATGTGAGATAACTTAAAATGTCAGAGGAGTAAAGACGCCCATTGTGTGGCAGCTGCCACAGAGCAAGCTGCACAGAAAAGACATTGAATTGAATTTAGTGATGCGCAGCAAGCAGTACAGCCTGAAAAGCCTCGGAAAAGTGAAATAGTCTGCAATCTAAGAGAAGAAGGAAAAGAATATTACAAGGAAGAAGTCATTTTTTATTGAAACAGAAGATTCCTATTTTGCAGCATGGGACATTCTCAATGACAGATATGGTGAACCCTTTGTGATTTCTAAAGCCTTTAGGGACAAACTGCATGCCTGGCCAAAGTTACCCTCAAGGAAAAGTGCCAAGCTAAGAAGATTTGTGGATTTTTTTTACGAAGTTGTGAGTCTGCAATGGCACAGACTGAAAATTTTAATGTTGTCACTGATGGACTTGAGAACCAAACGCTTACTGCCAACTACTTGACTGGTTGAGTAACAGATGGAACAGACAGGCTACAGAGTACCAACTGGAGCATATAAAATTTCCAAACCTCAGATACTTTGTCACCTTCCTAACAATGGAAGCGAAGTATTGCTTGCAATCCTATTACATCTTACCAAGCAGTGCAGCAAAGTGAAGCAGAAAAGGCCAAGGGCAAGATTCAAACTACACTCACATCTCAGAACCAGTGAGTGCAAAGATCTTCACCACTAACACAACTGAAGGCAAAAAGGTCTGGTGTGTTTTGTAAGACAGGACAAGGCCTGCACATATGTCGCAAATATCTTAAAAGACTTGCTGCTGACAGGGTAAAATTAATTCAAAAGGGGAAGACTGTGTTTCGGCTGCCTGTGTCCAGGTCATTAGTCCAAGAGTTGCAGTAATCGGAAGGTCTAGGACACCTGCTTAAACCGACCACCGGTGGGTCCAGCTGAGACACGCTGTTTTTTCTCCGCCTCTAAAACCACGTCGAACACAGCTGTTTTTTTTATTTCTAAATCCTTCACAAGAGGAGGATTTATTCGTACTTCTACCCGTACTCGTTGTATTCCGCTTTATCCAGGACCGGGTCGTGGGGGCAGCAGACTCAGCAGAGACACCCAGACATCCCTCCCCCTAGACACCCCCTCCAGCTCTTCTGGGGGAAGCCCAAGGCGTTCCCAGGCCAGCCGAGAGCCATAGTCCCTCCAGCGTGTCCTAGGCCATCCCCTGGGGCTCCTTCCGGTGGGACGTGCCTGAAACACCTCCCGAGGAAGGCGTCCAGGAGGCGTCCGGTATAGATGCCCGAGCCACCTCAACTGGTTCCTCTCGATGTGGAGGAGCAGCGGCTCTACTCTGAGCCCCTCCTGGATGGCCGAGAGGGGGTCCTCGCGGGACCCGGCTGGGCCAAGCCCAAAGGAGAGACGCAAGGCCATCCCTCAGTGGGCCCACCACCTGCAGGGGGAACCATGAGGGACTGGTGCAAAGACTGGGCGGCGGACGAAGGTGGAGACCTCGGCGGCCCGATCTCTGGATGCTTAGGCTGGCTCTAGGGACGTGGAGGAGGATTTAATATTAATAAAACAATGTGCCATCTTTAAACACACAAGATCACATTTAAAAAGTCCTTCAGACAGGAGTGACTCTGAACAAAACTCTAAACATAAATGATTAAAAAAATTGGATTTTGTCTTTGTTTTATCACAAATAAATCAGACATAGTAAGTTGTCTTAACAGGTTAAGACATGAACAAGAATCAAAAAGGGAAGTCAAAAGTAAATAACAGCCAGGAAATGCAGTGGGCATTCTAAGGAAAGTACATCACACACAGTAATGCAGAATGGAAGCAGTACCCAGACATGTGCAATAGTACCCGTTTGTGTGTCAGCACCAAATGATTCAAACAAACCCATAAATACTGCTCAGACTATATGAACTTTATGAAGGATTTATCACTCATGGTGAGGCTGAAATGGTTCCAGAAGAAGAAGTCATCTGATAATCTGTATGGTACATTCCTCACCATGGAGTGTACCACCCTCAAAAACCTGGGAAGATAAAGGTTGTGTTTGATTGCTCATCAAAGTTCCAAGGCACATCCCTGAATGACCACCTACTTACTGGACCATAGCTGACAAACACACTGGTGGGATTGCTCTGTAGGTTCAGAAAGGGTCCACTTGCTGTTATGTGTGATGTGGAATTTATTTTTCATCAGTTCTATGTCAGACCTGAAGATCAAGACTACCTAAGGTTTTTATGGGATAACAGTGATTTGGAATCTCCACAATCAGTTTTTAGGATGAAGGGCCACCTATTCAGTACAGCTTCTCCTCATGGCGGTGCCAATTTTGGTTTTAAGCATTTTGCTACTGAAGGTCAGGATAAGTTTAACCAAAGCACAATTAAGTTAATTCAAAGGAACTTCTATGTTGATGATGGACTGGTGAACGTATCATCTCATGCTGAAGCAATCCTGCTCATCAGCATAGCAAGAGAGCTTTGCAGCTCAGGCAAGTTAAAGTTACACAAATTAATGTCCAACAATTAGCAGGTATTGAAGTCAGTACCAAAAGAAGAGTGTGCTGAAAGTGTCAAGAGTTTGATTTGTCTTTGGGAGAGCCACTCATGGAAATAGCTCTCAGGGTTAAATGGAATGTGTCCTCTGACAAAAAGAGGGGTGCTATCTAAAACCAGTGAGACAAGTGTTGAGAAGCTGAACTGGTATAAACCAAAACATTCAGGATTGAAATGCAATGCTTAAAGCAAGGCAGAGAAGTAAAGTCCAACGCAAGTTTCACAGGTTATACAAACTAAGTCCAAGGTCTTTCTCAGGGTCTTCTTTGCCCAAGCCTTTCCTAATGGGCCATTTTCATAATCTGTGAGTAGACAAGCAATAGTGTACAGTTGGTTGATAATTCCAAAAACACCCAGGGGAATTTCAAAGTCAAATAACTTGTAGTCTTTGACCCGGCAAATGAGGTGCTCTACATACACCCCAAGATGTGATTTGGCCTGTGTCTCCCTAACTTCCAGTGCAGACATCTGAGACCTGCAAGAGAGGAATGCTGGTCTGTAAACCTTGCCGGGTACAATATCATCACATACCACGACAGCCATTTCAGGTTTTAAGAGGGTGTGGCGAACTGATTCAAAAGTGATCTGTTTGTCACTGATGGACCCACTATAGTCCAGAGATAAATGTCACTGCCCCATGTGGTGCAACCCCAATGAGCCGCTTCAGTGCAGTGGGATTTGTAAGAGTAAAACGCCTTACTTTGAAGGAGAGGGGAAGACGGGCGCTGACACCTCAGCTTAGTGCAATCAATTCAATTCAATTCTTACACAACAGTCAAGGATGACTGTTGTGTAAGGATAGGCCTTGAAGTCTGCAGATAGATTTCTGCATATCTGGTCCTCAGGTATCCATTTCCTCATTGAGCTGAGTGTTGTAAAAATGTTGCTCTATGCTGTGATGATCCGACTCACAGAGGACTGATGGACAGTGTACCGTTCAGCAAGGTCCTGTTGCTTGGATCCAAGTGAACAGTAATATAAGAACAGAAACAACTCATCAGTGGGCTGCAGGGAATGGGTTGAGGGAGTAGAGTCGATGAGAGTTCCTCTCTGTCCTTGGCGAACACTGACCATGGATGGCAGAGAGGGTGCAATCAAGGTCCAGAAACGCATGACGTCATATGATGCAAAAAAATGGATACCAATAAGTGTTCATAATTAACTACACAAAAGAATTAAAAACCAATTAAAGCTGCAAGCAGCCTTGAAGGCCCTCGCACCTCAGTGCAACTCGGCCTGTGCAGCCACTGCGGGAGCCTGGCATCGCCGGCTGCACGCAACCAATCAGGCCGCTGTTCAATTGCAAATGTCGCCACTAAGGGGGACTGTGAGCAACATGTCCATCATTAACTCATAATCATGTATACTACATTTGAAGTGGATCCGATGATGTATGAGGGAGATAGAGCAGTTGAAATATCCTAGGGGGTGGCATTGATCAAAATTCCAATGTAATCCAATAGAGTAGTTTGGGGGGGACAAAGATCACCATATTCATTTGGAGTGAATGGGACCTTTCCATGTGGAAGCTCGTTTTTTTGTTTATTATGGGGGGGACTAAAGTGATGTCATCTTTTCTGTGTCAACATGTCCATCATTAACTCATGATCATGTATACTACATTTGAAGTGGATCCGATGATTTAGGGAGATATATACCTTGAAGTGTCGTAGGGGCGCTTTTGACCCAAAATTCCAATGTAATCCAATAGAGATTTTTTGGGGTTCTGACAAAGATCAACCAAATTCTTTTTTGGAGTAAATCGGACCTTCTAGTGGAAGCTACAGTCCTTTTTTTTATTAGTGGGGCGGGGCTAAGGGGTGATGTCATCTATTGACTGTGTCAACATGTAAAATCATTAACTCAAATCATGTATACTACATTTGAAGTGGATCCGATGATGTATGAGGGAATATAGCCGGGTGAAGTCCCCTGGGGGGGCGCTTTTTGATCCAAATTTTCCAATTAATCCAAATAGAGCTGTTTGGGGGCTGAAAAAAGATCAACCATATTTATTTGGAGTAAATCAGGGCAATGCATGTCAATTTTAGAGCCAAACGTATGGCCATGCCGTGACATCAAAAACTTCGCCATCCTGCCACAGCCACACCCTCCCCACCAGTCAGTACTAGACACAAACTTAGACCATCATGTTATCTGGCTTGGGACAGTTTCATGTTGTTAGGTGGGGGGGTCAAAATGGCCCCTAAGTAAAACACTACACTTCCTTTGTCGGGGGGCGGGGCTTCGATGATGTCAGCATCTGATCAGTGAATATTGTTCGGCCCAAAGGGGCAGATCAATTCCAGAAGGTTCTTTGGTCTGTGTTTTTCCTGTGGGAGCTATATCAATATCATGTTTTATGGCGAGGAGGTCATATTTGAGGCGGGCCCACGCCCACACGCTTTCATGTATAAAAAAGCTTTTGAAAACTTTTGTCCCCAATGCCTTAAAATTTAACTGAGTGATTTTCAGGTCTTAAAGTCAAAAGCTGTGGGGGGGTTCGCACAGATACGTGGGCTAGAAAAACCAAAAAAAGGGTCAAAATGGCAACTTCAATCCAAAAAAGCCGACTTCCTGTGGGGTTTTTGGACCAATGCTCCAAAAGCTTTTTTTTGGGCCCACAAGTTACTATGTGTACAAATTTCAGATTCCCTTTTTGGTCAAAGCATGGCTTGGGGCTGTTTTTTTTATTTTCTGGGGGCGCTGTGGGCAATTAGGCCACGCCCACCAAATATTTCATCGGATCTCTTTTTGGGGACTGGACTAGGATCAATCACATTGAATTTGGTGCAGATCAGATGATGTATGTGGAAATTAGAGCCAAACGTATGGCCATGGCGTGACGTCCAACTTCGCCGGCCCCACGACCACGCCCTTTTATGAAAGGTTACAGGGCTTTAATCCAAGTTAGACCCACTAGTTATCTTTCTTCTGCCACTTTCAAATTGATTGGGGTCAAAGAGCAAGAGGGCACCTTTCCAAGTGAAAAAAAGTGCTTTTCCTGTTTTTCAGGGGGCGTGGCTTTGATGATGTCAGCATATACCCCATAGGATCGTCGGGGGCCCGAAGGTCCTCCTTTATGCCAACTTTGGGGGGATTTTGGTTTTTTTTGGAAAGTTATTGCATTTTTTCATTTTGGGCGCGAACGCCAAGTTCGTGCCCCGCCCCCACGCCCCTAAACATGGCGAAAAAACTCACGATTTTGATAACTTTTTAAATCCCCCATGCCTTAACTGCATATTGACCAAATATGAAGCCGATAGCTCAAAACCCTAGGAGGAGTTCGTTAAAGTTTTGAGGTGGGTGAAAGTGAAAAACGGCGAAAAAATTTGGGCCTTTGACCCAAAAAGGGGCCGACTTCCCTTTCTTTTTTGGGGATACCCATAATGTACTTTTTTTTCATGATTTGGGGAGATCTAGCTATGTACCAAATTCAGATCTGTACGACTTACGTTTGGCCTATCTCACTTTGGGGGGCTGTAGAGCCGTTTTGGGCCACGCCCATTAAACGACATTACGGAACAAGAATTTCACGCGGGGACAATTTTGGGTAAAACCTGGGGGTTTTTTGTGCTGGGGCAAAGTCCCCAAATTGGGGCCCGCAAAGACGCAGCGGAAAAAGAAAGAAAAAAAAGAAAGAATATTAAGAAATCCTACGATTACAATAGCCCCTTGCAGTTTTTTCCTGCTCGGCCTAATAATAATTAAACTGCAAGCAGCCTTGAAGGGCCCCCGCACCTCAGCGCAACTCGGCCTATGCAGCAACCGCAGGACCCCGGCATCGCCTACTCCACGCCACCAAAGATCGCGCCGCTCAGTTGTGCACATCAAAATAAGCGGCAGTGTAAGCAGGGTGCATAATCTTCGGTGAGATTGAGTACTGCTCTGGTGAGAAGCATTAAATATGGGGCTGAAATGTCCCCTCCTGATGAAAGCTGCACTCACGTTTATTAGTGGGGGGGCCCTGAAATGATGTCCTAAAAGGGCTGTGGCAAAATGTTCAGCATTTATCCCTGATGATTTTTCAAATTTTTAAAGTGGATCCGATGATATATGAGGGAGATATAGCCCTTGAAGCTCCCTAGGGGCGCTGTTGATCCAAAATTCCAAGTAATCCCAATAGAGGTGTTTGGGGGCCTGACAAAGAAACAACCATATTGAGTTTGGAGTAAATCGGGCAATGCATGTCAAATTTAGAGCCAAACGTATGGCCATGGCGTGACATCAGACTTCGCCATGCTGCCACTGCCAAAACCCTCCAGCCAAGCCAGTCAGTACTAGACCAAACTTAGACCATCATGTTATCTGTGACTTGGGACAGTTTTCATGTTGATTAGGGGGGAGGGGATCAAAAATGGGGCCACACTAAGTGAAAAACCTACACTTCTTGTTGTCAGGGGGCGCGGCTTCGATGATGTCAGCATCTGATCAGTGAATATTGTTCAGGGCCAGAGGGAGATCAATTCCAGAAGGTTTCATGTGTCTGTGATTTTCCTTGTAGGAGCTAATTTAATATCATGTTTTATGGCGAGAGGTCATATTTTTTGAGGCGTGGCCACCCCCACACGATTTCATGTATCAAAAAATTTTGATAACTTTTGTCCTCAATGCCTTAAAAATATACTGATTGATTTTCAAATTTTTAAGTCAAAAGCTGTAGGAGGGGTTCGCTCAGATATGCGGGCTAGAAAAAGCCCCCAAAAAAAAAGGGTCAAAATGGCAACTTCAATCCAAATGGCCGACTTCCTGTGGGGTTTGGACCATGCTCCAAAGACTTTTTTGTAGGTCCTGACAAGTTCATATGTGTACCAAATTTCACAATCTTTTGGGTCAAAAGCATGGCTTGGGGGTATTTTTTAAATTTTTTTAGGGGCGCTGTGGGGAAATTAGGCCACGCCCACCAAATATGTCATCAGATCTCTGTTGGGGACTGACTAGGATCAATCACATTGAATTTGGTGCAGATCAGATGATGTATGTGGAAATTAGAGCCAAAACGTAGGCCATACGGGGGACGTCCAACTTCGCCGTGCCACACGACCACGCCCTTTTCATGAAAGTTACAGTCTTTCAAACGAAGTTAGACCCACTAGTTATCTGTCTTTCTGACACACTTTCAAGTTGATTTTGGGTCAAGAGGGTCAGAGAGGCACCTTTTCCCAAGTGAAAAAAAGTGACTTCCGGTTCCCGGGGGGGGGGGCTTTGATGATGTCAGCAAATGACCCTATAGGATCGTTGGGAACCCAAAGGTCCTCCTTCATCAAACTTTGGTGTTGATTTGGCGTTTTTTTGGGGAAAGTTTTTTCCCCCTTTTTTCCTTTTGAGCGCGAACGCCCAAGTTCGTGCCCCGGCCACACCCCCTAAACATGGCCGAAAACTCACGAAATTTTTAACTTTTAATCCCCCTGGGGGGCCCTTAACTGCATATTGACCAAATATGAAGCCGAAAGCTCAAAATCCCAGGAGGAGTTCGTTAAAGTTCGAGGTGAGTAAAAGTGAAAAACGGGCAAAAATCGGCCTTTGACCCAAAATGGCCGACTTCCTGTGCGTTTGAGGGCATACCCATAATGTACTTTTTTTCATGATTTGGGGAGATCTAGCTATGTATCAAATTTGAGATCTCTACGACTTACGGTTTGGCCTATCTCACGTTTGGGGGCGTGGCTAACTTCCGGCGACATCAAGGATCAAGAATTTCACGCGGGGGACAATTTTGGGTAAATTCTTATGCGTTTTGGTTCATGGCAAAGTCCCCATATTGCCCCGCAAAGAGGCAACGGAATAATAATAAATAATAATAAGAAGAAGAAATCCTACGATTACAATAGGCCCTTGCAGTTTTCCTGCTCGGGCCTAATAATAATAATAATAATTCCTACGATTACAATAGGCCCTGGCAGTTTTCCTGCTCGGGCCTAATTAAGACTTCCGGACTGGACCACCATCAAAATGGTCGCATAGCGAGAGCGCTCCTGGCTGGACCGGAGTAATTTCCCCTATAGAACCTAAGTAAATATATCAATATAACTTAAAAAGGGGATAAGATCGTAAAAATATCTCGAGAAATAAACGCCGACTGAAGTCAGATGGGTGAGAGAGAAGAGACGCAGCAACTATTAGCAGCTAACAGGTTGAAGCTAACAAGCCACGAGGAGTGGCGTCTAAAAATGACCGACACCGAACTGATCTTGCGAGAACTAAAAGGGTTTCGCCAAGAAAATAAAGAACAATTGGAGACGATAAAAGATGAATTTGCGAAGGTGAACACCAGGATGGAGGAAGTGGAGGGACGTATTGAGAAGGCAGAAGGAAGGATCCTAAACACAGAGGAGGTCATAACGGCTATGCTAAAGCTAAATTGATGGATCTGGAGAGTCGATCCAGACGTGAAAACATAAGGATATATGGGGTACCGGAGGGATCCGAGAAGGAAACGACAATGATCTCATTTGTCGAAAACTTACTCCGTCAAGGTCTTGGGTTTAATGAGGACACCCCTGAACTCCACATAGAAAGAGCTCATCGGTCATTGGGGCCGCAGCCGACGCGCCACCACGCTCCATCATAGTTAAGTCCTTAAGCTTCGGAACTAAAGAGATGATACTCCGCAAAGCCAGGCAGACGAAGGGGTTTACCTGGCAAGAAAATCACATAAACCTGGATCACGACTATCCACCCCTCATACTCAAAAGAGGAAGGAAATATACAGAAATCCGCAAAGTATTGAGGGAAAATAATATCCACTTCCAGACCCTCTTCCCCGCGAAGCTGTGCGTTAGATACGAGGACGGAACCAAAACCTACGATACGGTAGAGGAGGCATCAGAGGACATGCTGAGATGAGGCTTCACCGTGCCAACCATCAAACCTCCGGAGACGCTCATGGTGCAGCAGCTGTCCTGGACGAGAGTGGACCGACGAGCGAGGAAGGGCGAATTTAAAGCCGGCCGGGGTTCCAGCTACAAGGAGAAGCTGCGAGCCTTCAGGAGAACATCTGCGGCCCCCCCTGGACCTAGCGGATCTTCCCCAGACCGAAGACGGCGGGAGGAATAGTGAAATATCTCCAAACAAATCTTTAACTAATGGTGGAAACAATCTTAAGAATAATTTGGTTCGTTCTGGACTTTTTTTTTTTTCTTGGGAGTTGGGACACTTTTCCCGCTTTTTCCTTTTTCTCCAACATGCGACTATTGCAGGTAAAGGCCTATCCCTCTGGACCGAGGAGAGGGACTTTTTCCTTCGAGCCCCTTGTGGGGACTCAACAGGGTCAGGTTAATAGATCCATACCTAAGAAGTTACATGGACAAATTGTGTTCAGTTTTATGTGTATTATATTAATTGTTTGTTCCCTGCCGGTTCTCACGGGGAGGGGGGAATGCACCAGGTATCTGAATGAGATAGAGGGGGGAATCACATAGATGCAGAATGGATTTTTAAAAATAGGATCATTTAATATAAATGGAGTACTCAATCCAGTTAAAAGGGAAAGAATCTTGTCAAAATTAAAGATAAAGTCCAAATCACTTTTTTGCAAGAGACGCACCTCAACGACTCAGAACAAGCCAAATTAATTAAACAAGGATTTAAACATGTTTACTTCTCATCACATGGATCGGGGAGGCGGAGAGGAGTGACGACATTTCAGAATATAACAAGGAAGGCAGATCTGTTATGGTTACAGGCAAAAGAGAAGGAATCGTGATAACTCTCCTTAACGTGTATATTCCTCCAGGAATAGACTGTTCCTCTTATAAACAAATAGTCGATATAATGACAACAAAAAGTCAGGGGATTTTAGTATGTGGCGGAGATTTTAATGTCCGATTAAATCCGAAAATGGACTCATCAAATGGGAAACCCGACGCAAAAACATTATGGGAAGATTAAATACCTGGATGAGTGAGGTGGGGGTCGTGGACGTTTGGAGAGAAAGAAACCTGAAGAGTCGAGATTACTCACAACGTGATGACTTCTTTATGTTCAAGGGAGATCTTTTTAGGGTAGACAGCTGTGAAGTAGGACCTAATACTCTTTCAGATCATGGCCCCATTTACATCTCCATCTGGCTGAATAATAAGAGGAGGTCCACTCTGTGGAGACTCAACTCTAACATTTTGAATAAATCAGCCATTAGAGAGAAACTAAAACGTGAAATTAATCTATATTTGGAAAATAACGATAATGAGGAAGTGACTCCTCCTATAATCTGGGACGCATTAAAAGCAGTGATTAGGGGTAAAATTATATCCATAACCTCATATGAGAAGAGAATCAGAGAAAAAAACCTCCAGGAATTAGAAGAGGATTTGAAAAGCTTACAGAGAGAACGTGCAATGTCTCCCAAAGATGGCAACACCAAACATAAGATCATAAAACTAAAAAAAGAAATAGAAGAAATAAACACTCAGGAAATCCAAAAAAAGCTTATTTTTATTAAACAGCAATACTATGAGGTAGGTGAGAAATCCCTGAAACTTTTATCATATAGGTTAAGAAAACAACAAGCCTGCAGAACTATACATGAAATAAGAAACAATGTAACAAAGGAAATAGAAACTAATCCGGAGAAAATCAAAAACTGCTTTCAAAAATATTATAAAACACTATATTCCCAACCACAGACAAACAGCGACAACCAGATTAATGCCGTTCTGGAAAAGATTAATCTTCCAAAGATCACTGATGAACAGAATAAGAAATTAATATCCAAAATTACAAAAGAGGAAATTCAATCAGGGATCAAGAGAACTAAAAAGGGAAAATGTCCAGGGACAGATGGATTCACTACAGAATGGTACAAAATTATGCAAGACCAGCTAATTCCAACATTAGAGAAAACGTTCAACTGGGTTCTAGAAAATCAAATTATTCCCCCCTCATGGCGAGAGGCGGTTATTTCAGTCATGCCGAAGGAAGGGAAAGATAAATTGGAAAGTGGGAGTTATTGTCCTGTAAGTCTTCTAAACAATGATTATAAACTTTTCACCTCCATATTATCTAAAAGAATAGAAGTCATATTAACAGCTTTAATACATAAAGACCAGACTGGCTTTGTCAGACAAAGACAGACCCAAGACAACATTAGAAAAACATTTCACATTATGAGAAAAGTCACTCAGCAAAAACTAGAGGCACTGATATTAAGTTTGGATGCAGAGAAAGCATTTGATTCGGTGGGGTGGTCTTTTTTATATAAAGTGCTTTCAAAATTTGGATTTCATACAACTATAATTGACACATTTAAATCGTTATATATCGTTAAATCTAAACCAACAACTAGAATTAAAATTAATGGAGATTTGACCAATTCATTCACTTTGGAAAGAGGAACAAGACAGGGGTGCTGTGCGTCGCCGCTCCTCTTCGCCTTGTTCATTGAGCCCATGAGTTAACTGATCAGGCAGAGGTCGGATACAAAGGGAGTTACGATGACATCTGGGGAGCAAAAACTATCCTTGTTCGCACACGATTTATTGATAAGTATAACACAGCCCACACAGACAATCCCAAAATTGATGAAGTTATTCGAAGAGTTTAGTTTAATTTCTGGTTACAAAATGAATATAAATAAAACTCAAGTACTTACACTTAACTATGACCCACCGTCTTCAATTAAAACTTTGTACAATTGGAATTGGGAGGCTGAGTCTATCAAATATTTGGGGGTTTCACTATCGAGGGACTTCTCAAAATTGTTAGATCTAAATTATGGCCCACTAAATTTGAAAATAAAATCAGATTTACATAAATGGAATGTTATTCCCTTTTTAAGTTTAAGCTCCCGGATAGAATCCATCAGGATGAATATCCTTCCACAGTTGCTGTACTTATTTCAATGTCTACAAGTCAGAATCCCACCCAAACAGTTCTTAGAATGGGATAGATTAATAGGGAGGTATTTGTGGCAGAGTAAAAAGGCCAGAATTAAGTTTAGAACTCTGCAACTAAAAAAAGAAAAGGGTGGAATGGGCCTTCCCTGTTTACAGGAATACAACCATACAGCCCAGTTGAGACCTTTAGTCTGCCTGTGTTCACCATCATACACCGCAGCATGGAAGGAAACAGAAGGCACGGCGATAAAAGGAATAACAATAACAGCCCTACTTAGTGATTATAAATTACAGGAAGAACAGCAAATCCCAGAAGACTCCATAACAGGTAGCTTTCTCAAGTCCTGGCAGGAACTGGCTAAAATTAGCAGAATAGGAGACGCATCTAAAATTATGAGGTGGTGTGCCTATGACTCAGACTTTGCACCAAATAGAATAGATAACAGATTTAAGTTATGGACCTCAAAAGGATTAACTACCTCTTATTCATTTGCCCACAGAAGGATATTTCAGAGTTTTGAAACCTTACAGAAGGATCATGGACTGGGAAAAGATGATTTTTTTAGGTATCTGTAGGTGAGACATTATTTTACTAGAAATTTTAAAGAGGTGATGAGAAAAAGTGACTCAAGTTTCATGGGGGTATCTCTATCACTAATTAAGCCCAGATCAGACAGCAGAATTATCTCTAAATTCTATAATGCCATACAACTATCTAAACAGGAGAATACAGAATACATAAAGAGGAAATGAGAAAAGGAAATGAAGGTAATAATCTCACAAGAAGGCTGGGAGGAAATATGTCAAGTGCAGTGGGTCTCGACCGGATCAAACACATGACGGGAGTTTTGCTGGAAAAACATCGCACGATTTTTTGTTACACCCATTCAAAGTCGAGATCACAGAAACGGGGACGCCTGCTGGAGACTCTGTGGCTCTAAGGGGGCCAACCACTTCCATGTTTTTTGGGACTGCCAGGTAATAAAACCATATTGGAAGAGATCCACAAACATATTGAAAAAATATTCTATGGAAACATTCCATTCAAATGCGAAACGTTGTAGTTGGGCAACCTACAGTTGGTCACATGGACCATTAAAGACAAAAAACTGCTGGCTATACTACTGGCAGCCAGTAAGAAAGCCATCACAAGGAAATGGCTAAAACCTGATCCACCCTCTACTGATGAATGGATTGAAATTGTTCACCGGATTTATACTATGGAAAAGATTTATTTTTCCCTCCAAGTTGAAAAAGGAAAATTTTATAAGATCTGGACCGAATGGACTGAGTATGTAAAACCAATTAGATCTTGTGAATTATGTGTCCTGCCCTTTTATGTCCTTGTGGTTTTTATTGCTCGAGGTGGTGCAACCCCCTTTTTCTGTTCAACTCTGTTCATTTTTGTTATCGCTCACAGCTAAAATTATAATAGTCGGTAAAAGAAAATACCAGAAAGGCAGTATGGACGAAATCATTTGGACTCTCAGCTTCTATCCTCATGTATGACCTTTAATGGGTAAAGCTGTAATTAATGAATGTGATGGAATCTGTCTTACTAAATAAAAAAATAATTACAAAAAAAAAAACAATTAAACCCTAGGCCTCTTTTTTAAAGTTATGCTCTAAATGAATTAAATATATCTCAGGAACTAAAAGGTTTATTGAAATGGTTCTGGTATTACAATAAAGGTAACACTGCCTTAGAGAATATTTCAGAGGTCTAACAATCAACAATAAAGTTACTGAGTGAGAGTAAATATGGCACAGCAGAAAGTTTTTAAAAATTCACCTTCGCTTAAAAGAAGCTTTATGATCGGAGTATTCTTTTGAAGTATGTAGTTGCAATCCAAAACATCTAACAAACCACATTACAGGATCTGTACATTATCTGTACCAACATTAATGCAAAAAAGAAATGCATTAAAACTTGAGAGGTATTAGTTAATAAAAGTCCAGGCAAACATTCAAAATTAGCAATTTTAACACATTTTTTCTACATATGTGCATTTCAAATTAATTAGTTTTTTTTTTTCTTAGGTTCTATTTTTTCCGCACTTGTATCTCGCCATAGATTGGCATTTAATCTAATATTTGTTTTGGGGGGCTTTCATCTGGTGGTGTTGCCTTCTTTCCCAACCCCTCGGTCTTGGAAGTTTATGGAGTAATTGTTCCACTCAAACAATACCAGTACGGCTCTTTAACAGCCGTCTTCCCCTTTCTGATGCTGGCCCTTGAATGTCTTTGGTTTTCAAATGCAGGCTACACACGAAAGTGTGTGCTTTTATGGTCAAGTTTTCCCTGTGGATCTTAACTCCTTATCATCAGGAAAATGGAAAAATGAAGTACTCTATTGTACCTACTAGCTACCGGGCACAATGGTGAACAACAGAACTCCGTTGTTGTACCAGTAGCTCGCAGGTGTGTTAACTTTTGTCTTTTCATGGTCTAGCTCTAGCAGCTACCAGCCAAAATAATAGGGAGCGGGTGGCAACTGGCAGTGATTGATGTGTGTTCAATTTAAACAGAAGTACGTCACCACTACTCCTGGCATATATATACTATTCGTACCGCAGGAGAACGGAGCTGTGCATGGTTCTGAACTGCACACCTGGGAAGTGGATCATGCGTGAAGCTAATATTTAAACAGATTCTAATAGCTTATGTGCTAGTACATTATATGTTGCTTATGCTGCGGGGAGTTTACTACCGAACTTTACTGCTGCTTTACTGACCTTTTTAAAGGGAACATATGCAAAAAAAACTTTAGCCCTTACATACATTTTGTTGTGTACTTTACTTCTGGTATTTTTAGATATATCTCCTAACAGATTGACTAAGGGCTCTTTTCTCTCTACTTTGAACTGCTCTGCTGTGTACTTGTTACACTCTATTAGACATGCTCAACCATTCCTGACCGACCACAATAACCACGTGTCTTCTAGTAATAATCTTTAATGTCAGTGAGTTGTGTTAATGTGAGTTGTGTTAATTCACACAAGAGAAAATGTTTGCTCAGTTAAGATAACATTAGTCTTCCACCCATTTACTTACCCAATCCATCGCAGGGCAACACAAACACACAGGACAAACAACCACACTCACACCCATTCCTACCTAAGGGCCATTGAGGGGGACCAATTAACCTAGGTCCTGTTTATGGACTGTGGGAGGAAGCTGGAGTACCTGGAGAGAACCCACGCTTGCACAGGGAGAACATGCAAACTCTAGAAAGAGGGGAGTCGAACCCAAGACCTTCTCTCTGCAAGGCAACAGTGCTACCAACAGCGCTACCGTGCAGCCCTCCATTAGTCTTTTATCTGTTAAGTAGTTAGCATATACTAGTGCTAGCCATATTCAACATTAACACAAAAAATAAATGTAGACAGGCCAAGAAGCTATATTAATATCAATATTTAATCTTTTTCATTTTCTTGCATTTGTGATTCAACATTTCTATTTTTAGCTGTAAAAATGTAATGTTTGGATTTAATTTCATTTAATTTAGGAGGTTTACCCAAAGAGCAGAGCAGAAATGATCAGAACAAACATCTGATGAGTTCATACAGTGTTATATACCAAGTAGGAATTTGGTTATCAAAATTTAAATGTCTGTAAAAATAATTCTTATAAGATATTCTAAAGTTCTTGTATCATTTTAATCTGGTAATATTTCATCAATGAAATTAACAAATTAGCAAGAACAAAAATAAATGTTATAGTTTTATTTATATAGCACCAATTCACAACACATGTTATAGGCCAAATATTTGTTGATTAAAGTAGGTTGTGAATATTGTTTCCAAAGCAGTCTTTGGTAGCCTTCACATTAGTCACTTGAACTCTTGTTTTGAGGTTAAACACCAAACCCAGTATGCTGAGTCAAACCCATAACCATAACCATAACCCATAAATTAACCCAGGCCATCAGTCCATATTTGACCCGAAACTGGGTTGGGAAAACAGCCAGAATTTTATTTTTATTTTTAACCAAGCAGTTTCTATAGAGTAGCCCACCAACCCAAGTTTAAATGAATTCTGTTTGTTAAAACTGTATTACACACTCCACAGTGTACTTAAATACCATTTATAAATTTGACGTTTATTATTTGTTAAATAAATAATAATTTAGGTACAAAAAAGACCTATAGACAGAAGAGCTGAAAATGTTTGTCTGTTATGGGCACTTAGTCAATCCACTGATCTGACACAGAGACACAGTGTCCTTCTATATGCTATCTAATAGCATATAGAGTGGTACAGTGGTCTCAAGATGACTGCAGAGGCAATCAGCCAGGCGCATCTGCACAATGAGGTAAGTTAGAACTAACTGTTCTGGAGGAGGTGGGCTGTAATCACAGGTTCAGGGGTAAGGAGGACCACTCCCTGTTTTTGGAGATGTCTCAGGATGTCCAGTATGGAGTCCAGCTCTGAGCGGAAAGCATCCAGCTCTCTGCTCTTGTCCTGAGCCAGCCGTCGCCATTGCTCAACTTCTGACTGCAGATCAGCTGCTGACATCTGAAACGTCTCAGCAACAACCTTCAGAGACAGAGAAGCTGATTATCTCAGCTCTACACAGATATACAGTCACAGGAAAATCTGTCTTTCTGTCACTCAAAGCCAAAGCATTTGGAGCTCTAATACACCACCCATCTGTCCGGGGTGAACCTGTCTCTTCCCTGTTGCCCCCTGCCCCCACCCCAATCCCCCAAGCACAACATAGGCACAGACAACAGATGGAGGAATTAATGATTTATCAGCTTCATGCAGCTTCTACATTTTTAAATGTAGAACAACATGTTAGAACATTGCACAAAGGTTGTTAACTTTGTTCAGGCTAAGAGGCTCACAACACTGTACTTTATATCGGAGGCTGTAAATTACAATGGAGATAAGAGATTCTGGGACAAAAGAGAAAGGTATTTCAAAGAGGTATCTTGCCAAGATTTTCTGCAAACACTCCAAACAGTCAGCAGCAAAGTTTGAAGTGAAACTTTAGTTTTCCATTAGCATGAAATAAAACTGTCCAGGGTACCTGCTGCAGCTCCTTCTCTCTGTGCTCGTGTCTGAGCTCCATGTTAACGATCTTCCTCTCCAGACTGCACAGAAGTTTCACCTCAGAACTCTGAGCTTCTTTGGCTTCCTTCAGCTCTTGCAGCAGTCCGGTTAGCTAAGCATGAGCAGAAACCCAGTGTTAGCAACACAGAGCAAAGTACCAAACAAAGAAATGAAAACCAGATGTGGGTTGGCATTAACACAACAGTATGAGTTAGTGGCTAAAACAGTGTATGAAGGAGCACAGAACGTTTGCTTGGCTAAGATGGGTTTTCTGTGCAGGCATTTGTAACATCTCCTTATTAAAGATGAACATACTTTTTTAGTCTGCATCCTTAAAACAAAGTTGTTTTCAACATGTTGAAAAGTAAAAAAAAACTAACTGAACTAAACAGCTGAACTTTAGATGCTATATGAATTATACATTAAGAACAAAACAAATGTGGTTTATTAGAACTTTGCTGAACAAGGAACAGAGAAGACAGACCGGGAATAAGGATGTGTAGAAGTTATTAAGTTATTATTATGTTATTCAACAATATTCTAACGTTTAAGCATCACACAGAGCTCTGTGCTATCCATCATCTGAATATTGAAAGAGGATGGAACAACTGCAGCCCTACCAAGACAAGTTCATCCTCCTAAACTGAGTTAATCAACAGAGCAGCCAAGAGGCCCTTGATAACTCTGGAGCAGCTGCACATATTATAACACCTGAGGTGGGAGAGGGACAGCTATAATCTATGCACTCCACAAATCCAGCCTTTATGGAAGAGTTGCAAATAGAAAACCATTGATAAAAAGGAAAAGAAAACCAAAAAAACAAAACAGAAGAAGTCCTGCTTCCAGGAGGGGCACACAGCAAACTCGTGGAAGTGGGTGGCCTGGTCAGATGAGACAAAAGTTAAAGTTTTTGGACTACATGCAATGTGCTATGTGTAGTGGAAAACTAAGACTGCACATCACTATGAACACACCCTCCCCACAATGAAACACGGTGGTGGCAGCATCATGCTGTTCAGCTGCATCTCTTTAGCAGTGACAGAGAGGCTGGTCAGAAGAGATGGAAAAATGGATGAAGCTAAATGAGTCAATCCTGGAAGAACGCCTGTTAGAGGCTGCAACGGACCTGAGACTGGGGTGAAGGTTTACCTTCCAGCAGAACAATGACCCTAAACATGCAGCCAAAGCTACAATGGAATAGTTTAGATCAAAGCATATTCATGTGTTAAAATGGCACAGTCAAAGTCCAGACTGTGATCCAAATCATGATGTTTGGCGGTACTTGACAGCTGATGTTCACACTCTCCATGCAAATTGACTCAGCATTAGTAAATTTGCAAATAAAAATGGGCAAAAAACATAAGTGCAGATGTGCAAAAATGACAGAGATTTACCCCCAATGCCTTGCAGCTGTACCTGCGGCAAAAGGTGGTTCTACAGGTGTTAAATCAGAGGGCTGAATACAAATATGGAGCACACTATTAAGATTATATTGTAAAGAATTCTAAAAAAAACATGATGTATGATTTTATTCCTCTTAACAGTTAGGTGCTCCTTTATGTTGCTCTGTCACATAAAATCCAAATAAAATACATTGAAGTTTGTAGCTGTAATGTGAGAAACTGTGAAAATGTTAGTGAGGTATAAATACTTTTATTTTATTGTGCTTAAAAACTTACTGAGGAGCACGTCATGTGAATTAGTAAAACTGGTAGAATCTCTGCAATAAGAAAGCTGCTAACCTGCTTCTGCAAAGCTTCTTCTCTGCTCCTGGAGATGGAGAGTGCCTCGTTACATTTCTGCAGTTCCTTTAGCTGCTGTTGCATGTGTTTCATCGCCATCTGCAAGAAGACGTAGATCTGAAACAATGAAATCTATTTGTGCTTTCCTGCTGACATCAGGCTGGTTGCTCAGTGAACCCATACCTCCTGAGTGTTCAGCTTATTGCTCAGTTCTGCCACCTTGGATGATGAGTGCTCCAGGGCATGAGTGAAACGCAGGCTGTCCAGCACCCTGAGGTGTTCTGCCTTCACAGAAGACAGCTGCTCTGCTAAGTGTTCTTTCACCCTGCAGCGTCATATTCCAGTCTGTTGTTTAATCACATTAGCGCTGTAAACAAAGTGTCAGGAACTTGGTACAGATGTACATACCTGCAGAGCTCCTCCTTTGCTTGAACAGCACTGGCCTTTAGTTCTTCCTTTTCCTGCTCATTCTGCAGCTGAAGCAACTCCAAGCGCTCCTTTAGAGCCTCGTTCTCCTGCAGCACCTCTGAGATGTGGCTTCCTATCAGAAGGTTGGAGAATGTACAGAGAGGAACACATGATCAGCGTTCTTGGTAAAAACTAACTAATGAGCTCTCCATTTTCCTTGCTTCATTAAAGTAACGCCTCCCTTTCAGTAGAACTAAGGGGCCAAACCCAACTCCTGAAAGACACCTCTGCCAAACTCTACTTTATACCCAATGCAGTCAAGGACGGGCCGTTTCCCTGGCAACTTCCAAAACCAGACTCATTCATTTAATTTTCAGACAGAGAGGCATAATTTATCACTCCGGAGAACACGTCTTCAATGCTCCAGAGAAATCCAAACCTATTCCAAGAAGCAATCTATGCATGGTTCTTATCCTGATTTGAAGACAACATAGAGTGTAGAGGTCTGCAGCTATTGGCTTTGCAGAAAGCTGGTGCTTTATGTGGTTCACTCTGTGACTTATTGTATAGCCGGCATGCTATCATGGCAACACCCTGGAATTCACTGAGCTCCTAGCTGCTGGATTTTTGACACCTGTGGCCATGGAAGTATTTACACCCCTGCTGTTATCTGCACAGCTTTTCTTTCCATCTAAATAGTCTGCTGTTGTTTTTAATGCACAAATATACCTGTACATTTGGTACATTTTGTAAAGGATCCACCTCAGCTGTACGTGTCATTTAATTGGGTTATGTTACTTTTTATCTAACCCTAACTATGCTTTATTTTTTTCTTATGCTGTAAATTTGCCATTGAAGTGCAGTCTCTTATTCTTATTTTTTGGTTTTAATATTTCTATTCTATTCTATTCTAGCCCTGTGACTCTGCTGCTCTACTGTGTCTCTCTCCCCTAGATGAAGCTACTACTGGTTCTACTGCCATTACCCTGCATACATAGAAAGTAGTCCTGGACCAGCGCTGTTGTGTTTGTCTGTGTCTCTTCCTGTTGTCTCAGTCGGTTACAGCAGATGGTTAAAACTGTTGTTCAGGATGTAAAGTCAACTTGATGCAACTGGCTGGGCTTTCTTGTATAGAGAACCTTTTAACCCTGGACTGCATGGATTTAGATCTGGATGTGAGTATACTTGGGTTGTAGTCGAGCAGTCTGGTGCAACACTAATAGAAATAAAAGTACTTTGACATCTAACACCTTCTCCAAATATTATGAAGTGAAGCAGAGGAAAGATGAGGACAGGCAGACCTGTGAAGACAGTAGGCTGGTAGGTCTTCTCATACTGGGCTGCAGGAAACATTTCTCCATCTAGATTTGTTTCGGTTGCAGCAGCAGAGCACTGAGGTTTACTCTGCCCTGCGCGTGGTTTGCTCTCTGCTGAACAGGTTTCTGATCGTTGGTGGGATGTAGACAGCATGCTCCTCCGCTCTTTCTGTAGTCTCTCTACAGTCCGGCTCAGCTCCTGAATGCTTCTAGTCTTGGTGGCGAGGTCCTGGTTTAGTCGCTCAATCCGGGCACCAAAGGCAGCCTCAGCTTGGCGCTGGTGTCGCCCTGGACTTGCTTGAGCCTGGATAGGGAAGAGTTTTATATTCATATATATAGTGATTGCAAAAGTATTCACTCCCTTTTCACACATTTTATCACATTAAAGCTACAGACTCTGATCTATATTTTTTATGTGATAGGCCAACATAAAGTAGCACATTATTTTGAAGTGGAAAGAAATTCATACACTTTCACATTTTTTTACAAAAAAATCTGAAAAGTGTGGCATGTCTTTTTTTGCCCCCTTCACTCTGATACTATTAAAAACAGTGAGAAGCTCCCTAATTAGTAAATAAAATCCACATTTGTGTAGTTTAATCTGAATATAAATGTTTCTGGTTTGTTGGAGAACATCAGAGAACAAGCAGCATCATGAAGACCAAGGAACACAGCAGACAGGATAGGGAGAACGTTCTGGAGAGGTTTAAAGTAGGGTTAGCTTCTAAAACAACATTCCAAGCTTTTAACACCTCGTGGAGCTCTGTTCAATCCATCATCTGAACATGGACACAGGATAGACCAACTGCACTGTGGAGGAGCTCCAGAGCTCAGGTGGGAGTAGAAAAACGATTAGTTTTGCACTCCATGCATCTGGCCTTTAATGTGAAAAGGAAGCCATAAAAAGTCTTCTGAGATTTGGAGGAAACAGCAAAGAGGTGGAAGAAGGTGCTCTTGTTAGATAAGAGCAAAATGAAGATTCTGGCCAACAATTAAAATGCTGATGGAGACAACCTTAAAAAAAGGATGAAAAAAAGTATTTTTGAATTGAATTGAACTGAAGAGTGAATACAACTGCATGCCACACTTTCAATTTTTATCTGTTAAAAAGAAAGAAATAATGTGTCATTTTTCTTCCACTTCACATTCTTACAATACACTGAAGTCTGTAGTTATGACCAAAAGTTTGCTAGTTGCAAGATACTCATGATATCATTTGATTAATTATACGCTGCCTAATGAGCAGCATCATGCCTGACAGCTATTCTCTGGCTTCATAGAAGCTTCAGTGATTTTGCACTAACCTTGTTTTTGAGCTGCTGCTGGAGAGACTCTATCTGGTCCTGAAGACATTTGTCTTTGTCCTTGACTCGCTGCAGCTCTTCCTCTAGAATCTGACATTTAGACATCCATGAGTTTAAGCCAGCTGCTGCTGCTTCAGTCGGCTGTCTTTGTTCCAGCTGCTGCTCCAGCTCAGATATCTGTTGCTCATAGCGTAGCTACAGTACACAACACACAAAAACAATGAATGGTCACAGAAAAAGATCTTTCAACATTTCCCTGGTTTTCCTTTCCTGACACTTTCCCACACATTAACAGAGTCTAACTTGTGTCTGCTCGTTAAATGGAACAAACCAATAAGAATCTAAAAGTGACAATGTAAGTTATGGATATTGGGATCCAGGTGTGGAAACCTTGATCCTGTGGAACTGTTGTTCCATGGCCCGCAGGGTCCGCTTGGCCTCTTCATCGTGACTCTCCAGTTCAGACTCCAGACGCTGAATACGGCGCTCCAGCAGAACATTGATCTGGCTAGGCGAAGACATCCTGGAAGAGGCAGCATTCTCCTCACCAGCAGCTGTGGCTGCAGCATAAATCAGAGCTGGCAGCGAGTTTGGGTTCCTGCTTCTCAGAATATGTTCCAGTTCCTGCACCTGGTAAATGAAAGAGAGCTTAGAAATATTGCAGAGGCTGTTTGAAAATCTGACTGATGTGTTTAGTGATATGGAGAAACCTGTCTCTGGAGGTCCTGCATTCTCTTTGTGTCAGCAGATCTGTCTCTGGCCTTCCTCTGCTGCTCGCTGCTTCTTTTGCCCACTTGCTGCTTTAGTTTTTCCACCTGGAACAGAACCAAGCTGCTAGTTGCTCGATAGAATGTTTGTTAGACTGTAATTGATGTTCATAAGTTGAGCTGTAGTTGTTAGAACAGAGCTGTTTTTAGCCTCCACAGCAGGAGCTTTTACTGACATGAAGATAAGAGATGTGCAAACATCAGAAGTTCCCATCCATTAATCACAGGCATGAATATAATCTTAATTTTACGCTTTTAATGAATCATTTGAGTTCTTTCAGTTCTTTTTCCATGGTGGAATGAATAAATATGAATGAAAGTCACAATCCAGTGCAGGAGTTTGAACTCACTCTGTTTTCTCCTCTAATCCACACAGGGTCCAAATTATACCTTGCAGGTTCTACTAGCTGAAGCTTGTGTCTTAACTTGACAAGATCAAAAATGATAACTTCTGCTTAGTGGTCATGCTTGGAGAAGGCAAAATCTCCCCCAAATCAGGATGAAAAACACAGTCTCTTTCTCCAGGATGGCAGGAGTAAAGGTGACAGAATGGGCCAACACAATCAGCTCTCTCTCCAGACAATCTTAGGGAACCGGTGATCAGCTGATCCCATAGATGGCATTTTCTTGTCGAAGTCGGGGGGCTGACATGTCTCTAGCATTTTCATTAGAAAAAGCTCCGCCTCCCAGAAGTCCAGTTCACCTCAGCAAGATTAGCAAATCAGCAGCCAACAGACAGACCGGACCTGAATTGAGTTCTAAAGCCACGTTATTCAACCTTATTAAAATGGTAGACGTGTCTTACACAGAATCAACTGAAACATCCAATGAAGGCTTTAGGCATTAAATAATGGCAAAGGAAAGTTGTCATAGCAATAAATGATGAAGGCAGCAGGATTTAAAAAGAACATTCCAGTTAACAAACACCATCATTTACTGAGTAATTAATGCTTAACTTTTCATGAAAGGAATGATTCCACAATTTAAATGTATCAGCTAGCTGGGTAAGAATAATCGTCATGGTCTCAGTCTGAGACTATAAGAAAAAATCTAAGTTATTCTGTTGAAAAACCTAATATACTGCAGGTAACACTTCGCATGGCATGAAAGGGCAATAATGCTACATCTTGGGGTCCCTCTATGCTTCTATACAAGAAGGGACAGAGATCAAGATGCTGCATATCTTCTAAAAGTCTGTTGTGGAGAGTGTGATCTCTTCTGCCATCATCTGCTTGGTAGCAGCATCAGAGCCAGGGACCTAAAAAAGCTCAACAAGCTGATAAAGAAGGCTGGCTCTGTTCTGGGGACTCCTCTAGAACCTCTGGAGATCATTGTGCAAAGAAGGATTCTTCATAAAATGAAGAACATTATGGAGAACCCTGAGTATCCTCTTCATAAGACTGTTGTACAACAACAGAGTGTCTTCAGTCAGAGGCTTCTTCAGATCTGCTGTAAGACAGACCTCTACAGGAGATCCTTCCTGCCCACAGCCATCAGCATCTACAACAGTTCTTTGAAGAAACCTGCATAAAATGAGCTACAACAACATTTAAATTCCCTTTAGGATTAATAAAATATTTTTGAATTGAATTGAATGCAACAGATGTGTCACCACTTTGTTGAGGTCAGATAATAGAGCCAAACTGTGGCTCAGATTAAAAGAACCAAGTCAGGATTTTCAGGAGCAACTCAGGAACAACCAGAGCTCAAGCCGGCTGTGAACATGTCCATGGTGAATAGAAGCTTACATCAACATATACTGAAAGGGTGCTGACAAAGAAAGACGAAACAGAACTAAATATCTGTTTTTGTAATGGCTGGGGGAGGCTAACATTAAGCTTCTGGAATGTCCTTCCCAAAACCCCGACCTCAACCTGAAACTATCTTTTAAAACCAGAGCCTGAGCCACGAACCAAGCAGTTTAAATGAGCTCTGCCATTCCTGAGAGGTCAAATATCCAGCCAGACCTCCATCAGAAACCTGTTAATGGCAACAATGAAGGTTGTTATTTAATTGTTACACCCAAGCAAAATGGCAGCTCAGCTCATAATTTTCCTAAATTAATTAGCATACATTCATGCATATTATCAGTGTGTGCATACTTGAGCTCAACTACAATGATAGGTT
Source organism: Crenichthys baileyi (assembly GCA_036173005.1). NCBI lineage: Eukaryota > Metazoa > Chordata > Actinopteri > Cyprinodontiformes > Goodeidae > Crenichthys > Crenichthys baileyi. The sequence continues at coordinate 188,900 of JAHHUM010002088.1, forward strand.
TGTCCAGCCTTATGACAAAATATCTGCATGTCTGATGATGCTATAAACTCAAAAACCCAGAAGGAAAAACACAACCTGACAGAAAATAGTCATGCTGAGGGCTCCTCATGTAAGCAGGAGAAAAGCCCATCTCAGTTCCAGCTCAGAGAAGAAGACATTTGTATCCATGTAATCTTGTCTTTAAATCATGCTGCATTCATGATACCCAACTAAAGTCACAATTCTTCCACACTTTTGTTCTATTTCATCCCTACTGACCGCCAGAGGGCGGTGCTGAAAGCACTGAATGTTCCCTTCGCGCATGCGCAGTTCGAATAATTATACCAACAGAGTCACACCTGTGACACACCGGATGACCAGAGGCTATATATGCCTTTGTCATCTGAGGCTCTGTTCCTAATTTCTTCTCGCGTGCTGTTCGTATGAGCTTTGCTTCCCCGTTGCCTGGACGCCCTGTCGCTTGCTGGCTGGAGTTGCGGTATTTTGCCCTCCTAGGGCTCCAACGGGTTGATCTTCGTGGAGGATTTCTGCTGGTAAGTTTGCTGTTTGCTGGTGACGGTAGCGTTCGCGCCCCCTCTCCCAGCTCATGGCGTCTTGTTACTGTCTGTAGTGTAATTGCAGTTTGGCTGCCGTTAATTTGGCTCTATACCTGGTGACGGCAGCGGTGTTCGCCCCCTCTCCCAGTGTGCTTGACCGTGTGGTCCGTTTCGGCTCACGGCGTTAAGCCTTCCTTAAACTGTTTGATTTACGAAACTGTTTGACTTTTATACCTGGTGACGGCAGCGGTGTTCGCCCCCTCTCCCAGTGTGCTCGGCTGCGTGGTCCGTTATGGCTCTGTGGCCTGCTCGGCATACCACCGTAAGCTGCTTTTATTTTAGTTCTGTTTTTGATATACCTGGTGACGGCAGCGGTGCTCGCCCCCTCTCCCAGTGTAACAGACAGTGCGGTGTCTGTCTTTCTTAGTTCTATTGCCTGCTCTGCTATAATTGGTGACGGCAGCATTAGCGCCCCCTCTCCCGATTTTGGCGTGTTTATTTTCCCATCTAAATTTGGGTGAGCCTTGTTTTCAAACTTGGACATGGATGGCTCCCACGGCTGCATGGATTGTGGGGCTGTGCTTCAGGCAGACGATGGCCATGACCTGTGCTCTACCTGCCTTGGACGTGATCACTTGGTGGAGGCGCTGTCTGAGAACCCCTGCATGAACTGTAGTTTCATGACCCGTGCATTGAGGGTGGCTCGGTTGGCCCAGTTGTGCCCTCAGGATGATGCTTAACTCCTGCCCTCGGGGCAGGTGCCCCCCCCTAGGCGTTCAAAGCGCCGTGGTGAGACCACAGTATCTGTGCCCCCCTCTGGGAGGAAGCGAGCCAAGTCTGACCAGGGCCTGGCCACAAGGGTTGAGCAGCTGTCGACAGAGTTGGCAGAGATGAAGTCGTTGTTGCAATCGTGTCATTCTGATGCCTCACTTCCAACCGCTGGGCTCTCTTCCCCACCCATGCCTCAATTGTCTGTGGATGAGGATGTTATGTCTCTGGCTGCGTCGGTGTCTCAGTTTAGAGATGAGGAAGAGGCGCAGTCCTCCCCAGCCTCTGAGACTGGCTCATTTTCATCGCAGAGTGCAGTTGGTGAGCCCAGTGACGGCTCTATGCGGGAGGTCATGTGTGTGGCCTTAAGAGAGCTGCAGCTGGAGCTCCCGCTAGGAGAGGATTCTGCTGCCGGAAGTGCCTTTTTCAGGCGTGGACGGGCTCCTACTCCCTTTTCTGTCCCTCCGTCAGAGGAGTACCTGAGGGAAATGCACGCCTGTTGGCGGGACCCAAGAGCGTTGTCGCGTCTCTCCACAGATGGCAGAGTGTTGGCTGCCATGCACGGGTCAGTCAAGGCAGGCTTGGACTGTATGCCAGCAGTTGAACGCGCTGTTGCTCCACTGATCGTGTCACCAGATGAAGCCTTGCGTCCTGATGTCCGATGCCCAAGTACTCAATGTCGGGTGACTGATGATCTCCTGTGTAAAGCATACAATGCAGGAGCGCGTGCCGGCCGCCTTGGCAATTCCATGGCACATCTTATGTTTGCCCTCTCTGCATCCCTGCAGGATGCTGGTGGTGCAACTGCGGCAGATGGGTTTAGCGATGCAGCATTGCTGGCCTTTGCGCTGATGACTAGAGAGCTCGGCCTTGTCATGTCTTTTCTCGTGCAAGCTTGTCGACAGGTCTGGCTGGCGCAGTCTCCTCTGACGGAACCATGCCGTCGGACCCTCAGAGGTGTCCCAGTCGTGCCGGGGGAGTTGTTCGGATCAGCAGCTGTGGAGGCTCTGCAACGAACTGTTCAGGCGCGCCAGACTAGCCAGCAGCTTTCTGGCCTCCGCAGGAGTATGCCTCCTCCTCAGCGCTCGAGCCGTCCTTCCGTTAGCCCGAGTGCTCGGCCACCACCTCAGCATGGTGATAGGTCTGTGGGGTTCTATCCCCGAGAGGTGCGGCAGAGACCCGGCAGGGACTTTCGTCAGCCAGTCCGCCGCCCAGTTAGACAGACCCAGGATGCTGGCCGCCCCACCCCAGGGCTCCCAGGGGGAGTGGGGGTCAAAGATGATGCCACCGGGCCAGCCGTCGGACATTTTTCCCATCAGCAGCTCAGTTTCTGGGCTGCTCGTACTGTGGATCCGTGGGTGGTTGCCACTTTGACCCACGGTTACAGGCTACAGTTCCGACGGCTTCCCCCTTTCTCACGGCGGGTCAAAATAACCGTTATCGCCGACCCGGTGAGGTCCCAAGCACTGGACCAGGAGCCTTCCGCCCTCCTGGCCAAGGGTGCAATCGAGGCTGTAGACCTTCTGCGGCAACCCAGGGGCTACTATTCGATGTACTTTGTCGTGCCAAAGAACACAGGCGGTTTTCGCCCCATTTTAGATCTCAGGGGACTCAATCAGTTCCTGAGGGTGCTTCCCTTCCACATGCTTACGACGGCAGAAGTTCTTCAGGCTGTTGCGGAGGGGGACTGGTTTACGACAATAGATCTGACGGATGCCTACTTTCATGTGCCTATCGCGGCAGAACATCACCGCCTTCTCAGGTTTGCTTATCAGGGTCGCCATTGGCAATTCCGGGTGCTCCCGTTCGGCATCTCCTTTTCCCCAAGGGTGTTTACTCGGTGTGTGCAAGCGGCCCTCTCTCCTCTGCAGGCCTCCAGAGTCAGGATTTTTCCGTATCTGGACGACAGGCTCCTTTGCACCCCCTCTCGGGCAGGTGCCGTCCAAGATATGCGCCGCCTTCTTGGCCATGTGTCGCAGTTGGGCCTCAAAGTCAACTTGGCAAAAAGTTGCCTGGTTCCATCCCAGACGGCCACTTTCCTTGGGATGCTTCTGGACTCTACTACGATGAGGGCTCGTCCATCTGTTTTCAGGGTGGCAGACATACTTCAGTTGGTCAGTCAATTAAGGCTGGGCAGGCGGTTTCCCTACATCACCTTCCTGCGGCTGCTAGGCAAACTGACTTCAGTCACTCGTGTTGTGCCCTTGGGTTTGCTCCTTCTGCGTCCTTTGCAGAGGTGGCTCAACAGCTTTTGCCTGGACGCCAAGTTGCACAGGCGTCGCAGGCTCACTGTGACGTGGACTTGCCTTTGTGCCCTAGCTCCATGGCAAGACGAGACTTATTTGTCCAAGGGCGTCCCTATGGGGTTAGTGGTGTGTCGCAGGGCGGTGGTCACAACAGATGCCAGTCCCATGGGCTGGGGCGCTGTGTGGCAACAGAGGGCAGTCCAGGGTCTCTGGCGTCAGCAGGAGCGCTCCGAACACATAAACGTGCTGGAGCTGCGGGCTGTACACATGGCCCTCAGGCGCTTTCTGCCCCACCTAGAGGGACGGCATGTGCTAGTTCGAACAGACAACACCTCTGTCGTTTACCACATCAACCATCAGGGAGGCACCAGATCGGCGCGCCTTCTAGAGGTGTCCAGGGATCTTCTGAAGTGGGCCTCTCTTCATCTGTCCACCCTGCGAGCGATGTATTTACCTAGGGAGCGCAATCAGGTCGCAGACTATCTCTCTCGCCAGGCCCCTGCTCCGGGAGAGTGGTCCCTTCATCGCAATGTGGTGCGCATGATCCGGGGCCGCTTTGGTCAGGTGGAGGTGGATCTGTTTGCCACGGAGGAGTCAACTCATTGCTCCCTGTGGTATTCCCTGACAGGGGCGTCAGGCGCACTAGGCCAGGACGCGCTAGCTCATCCCTGGTCTCGGGTTCTCCTGTACGCTTTTCCGCCCCTCTCGCTGATTTGGCCTACTCTACGGAGGGTTCTCGGAGAGGGCCACAGGTTGTTGCTGGTAGCTCCGTTATGGCCAGCGCGGCCGTGGTTCCCGCTGCTTCGGAGCCTGTGTCACGGCACCCCATGGTGTCCTCCAACCAGGAGGGATCTGCTGTCCCAGTTGGGCGGACGAATATGGCACCCCGACCCTCAACGTCTCCAGCTGTGGGCATGGCCACTGGGAGGCTGACTGGGTGTTCGGACAGTGTCAGGCGCACTATAATGAGTGCAAGGGCACCCTCTACTCGTCAGCAGTATGCCAACAGATGCCGTCTTTTTTCTTAGTGGTGTTCTGGCGGCAATGAAGATCCGGTTTCTTGTCCAGTGCCCACTATTCTGGAGTTTCTCCAGTCTCTGCTTGATAAGGGCCGCTCTCCTTCGACCCTCAAGGTATATGTCGCAGCAATTTCATGCCATCATGCATCTGTTGACGACCGAACGGTGGGGAGCCATGATATGGTCTCTCTTTTTTTGCGAGGTGCACGTAGGTTGCGCCCGCCGCTGGTTAGGAGAGTGCCCGATTGAGACCTGCCCTTCGTTCTCGAAGCTTTGTGCTGCTCCCCTTTCGAGCCTTTGGTGCAGGCGGACCTCAAGTGGCTCTCTTATAAGACTGCCTTTTTGTTGGCTATTGTTTCGGCTAAGAGGGTTGGCGAGCTGCATGCACTTTCTGTCAGTCCCTCATGTCTCCGATGCGGTCCAGATGGTTCTGGTGTTGCCTTGTGGCCTAACACTGCATTTGTGCCTAAGGTGTTGTCCAGTTTGCACCGTAACCAGTCATTGAGATTGGCTCGGTTTCGGCCTCAGTCAGGTGCAACGGCGGATGGGTCTGAGTTTTCGTGCCCAGTACGGGCGCTTGAGGCATACGTTGTTGCCACTGAAGCTGTTAGACGCTCAGACCAGCTTTTCCTGTGCTATGGTGGTCCCAGGCTGGGTTGTCCTCGTTCTAGACAACGTCTCTCCCAATGGATTGTGAATGTTGTCTGCCATGCCTAAAGTGCAGGACGCCGTCCGCTGCTGGTCCGTGTGAAGGCCCACTCTACCAGGAGCGTCTCTGCTTCCTGGGCTGCTATGAGTGGGGTTCCACTGGGGGACATACGTGCTGCTGCATCATGGGCTTCCCCAAGCACGTTTGCCAGGTTCTTTTGCGAGGCTCTGCTGGGCCCTCTCAGTGAGGTTTGTGCTTAGGATTCCTCGTGACATGGTTGGTATTAGTCATTCAGTGCTTTCAGCACCGCCCTCTGGCGGTCAGTAGGGATGAAATAGAACGAAAGTTACGTATGTAACTACGGTTCTATGAATCCCGGATGACCGCCAGAGATTCTCTGTCACTCAGAATCCTTGCTTCCGCGAGAAGATTCTATAGGAACAGAGACTCGGATGGCAAAGGCATATATAGCCTCTGGTCATCCGGTGTGTCACAGGTGTGACTCTGTTGGTATAATTACTCAAACTGCGCATGCGCGAAGGGAACATTCAGTGCTTTCAGCACCGCCCTCCGGCAGTCATCCAGGATTCATAGAACCGTAGTTACATACGTAACTTTCGTTTTTTTTACCATATTAAAAAGAATCCCCACCTGCTCCTTGAGTTGGAGTATCTCAGCTGTTGCTGCCTTCAACCTGCCAGCATCTCTATCCAGCAGCTCCTGGTTCTCAGCAAACCACTGCAGCTTCTTCTTTAGAGCTGCCACTTCCTCCCTGTGCTGGTCCTCCAGAACTAGCAGCTCAAATGTCTTATCTCCTGATACACAATAAACCATTAGTTTGTCTGGATGTATTTACAGTGCTCTGTGTTAATCTCCAGACGTACGGTAACAGTAGTGGGAAGCACTGGGATGATTTCAATGACGTTGCACCAATAGCTTATAGGGATGCTGATATTCATCATCTATACAAGCTTAAGACTGAGGAAGCCCATGTCCATGTTAAACAGTGTGGAACTCTCAGCTCTCCGTCATGAGTGACATAAAACATTACCTGAGGTGGAGACGACCTGGGCTTTTCCCACGTCTCGCTCCTTTTTCATCAGCTGCAGCTCAACCTCCAGAGACTGCTTTTCTTGCTTCAGCCTGAGGTTTTCCTCAGACAGCTCAGCCTCGTTCCTCTGCACACACAAACATATTAACAGTAGGAAGGGAGCTTCACTACAGAATCACTTTAGCCGCAGTGTTACAAACCTGAAGGATGCTGATTTGAGCCAACAAATCAGAGATGCGTTTTGTGTGGTCCATCGAGCACATGTTGCCCACAAGTCTTTTTTTTCTCAGTTGCTCCCTGATGAAGATGGAGGTCAGCAACATTTAAGTGACTAGAAACATTTAACAGAAGTAAAAGATGAGTCCTGATGAACAAAGTCACCTTGTAAAAACCAGCTCGTTCAGGAGACTCTGGTTCTCGTTAAACATGGCCTCCTCGTTGGCTTTACTCTTGGCCTGCTGAGCCTTCATCTGTAGACACAGCTTCTCATTCTCCTGTATAACACATTCAGTTTTACTGCCCAGAGAGAACACAGGAAGCGCATAGCAAAGCAAAAACGCTGCATACAAAAGAACCAGCCCGGCTCTAGAGGTAAACGGAGTCCAAACCAGTTCCCTGTTGATTCAGTAACTGATGCTCGCCTATGTGTCGGGTTAATTAAAATCAATCAATCAATCAATCCTTCAATCGAGTTTTATTTGTATGGCACATTACAAGAGTCACGACTGAGCCAAAGTGCTTTCCATTAGTGCAAGAATAAAAACACAAACTAGAGACTAAATAAAGATAAATAAAAACAAACAATTTGACATCGTTAGTAAAATCATGCACAAATAAAAAATAGAAGTGTGACAGTGCTGTTATGTGCTAAAGCAGTTTTAAACAAAGAAACATCATTGATGGTCCGCTGTTCAAATGGTAAGGTATTCCACAGCTTTGGACCAGCTACAGCAAACGAGCGGTCACCTCACAGTTTGGACTTTGACCTGGAAACCTTCAGATGATGTTGGTCAGCAGACCAAAAATAAAGGCCTGTGTGAAACCAAGGTTCCTACTAATCTTCCCTTTTAGAATTTGATCAGTTTTGCTGTTTTTTCTATCAGTTTCTTGCTATAAAGCTTTCATCCAGATGAGTTTGATATCTTTTTTCCCCAGAAATGTCTTCTTATTGGCCAGTGTGGTAAAGGGCATTTCACTGTTGTTGTGGCAGCTGGACAAACTTAGATCGATTAGAATATGTTGTAGCCTGGAGTGTATTAACCTAGATGAAATACAGATCGATACAGGTCTGAGTCAATGACGTGTTCATTTCACATACAGAGTTCAACCCAGTTCAAGAAGCTTTATCTGTTGCAAATCAAACACCAAAGTGAGTCAGTCAGTCAAGCTTATGTTTTAAAGTTGTCACCTGAATATAAATGGATGTTTTTATGTTGCTTTATATTCAGGCGACAGGTTTTCCAGAAATTGAGATTTTTATCTTTGAGATCATGGATTAAGATACTGTATGAGACTAATGCAGACGTGTTAGTATGAACATTTCTGGCTTTTTTGGCTTATAATATCCTTTCTCATGTTTTTGTTGCCTTTGTTCTCTCTGCTGTTTAAAACAGCAGACTCTTCAGGATGTAGGAGTTATGGAGAAGTTATTCATGGATGCAACTGTAATGCTTTTAGTTCTTATTGGCATTCATGGCTGTGTATGATAATGTCAGACAGCTCACTAGCTTTCAATGTGTAAGCTCAGAATAGTTAGTATAAGCAGCTGAAACTAGAACAACTTGTTGAATTCATGCTTAGAGGTCTTTCAGACAGACTAATTAAAGAACATCAACCAAGCCGGGTGTTTCCTGGTTTACCCTAAAAGCTCTTCCCTAAATAAACCATTTCATTTAATATTCAACCAATTTAAGGCTCTACTGAGAACAGAAGCAGACTGTTTTACTAAAAGTCACAGCAGAAACAAATAATGAACAAATTTCCCCCAAGAATGTTTTCGAATGCTCCAAATGAAAAAAGAGAAACAAGTTTTCATTGATTTCTAACTGATTCGGGTGGTAAATCAGTTCATCCATGCTGCTGAAGCTGAAAATAAAACAAGGACTACATGGAGCAGAGGGCTGGTTGACTGAACACATACAGGGGTTGGACAATGAAACTGAAACTCCTGTCATTTTAGTGTGGGAGGTTTCATGGCTAAATTGGACCAGCCTGGTAGCCAGTCTTCATTGATTGCACATTGCACCAGTAAGAGCAGAGTGTGAAGGTTCAATTAGCAGGGTAAGAGCACAGTTTTGCTCAAAATATTGAAATGCACACAACATTATGGGTGACATACCAGAGTTCAAAAGAGGAAAAATTGTTGGTGCAAGTCTTGCTGGCGCATCTGTGACCAAGACAGCAAGTCTTTGTGATGTATCAAGAGCCACAGTATCCAGGGTAATGTCAGCATACCACCAAGAAGGACGAACCACATCCAACAGGATTAACTGTGGACGCAAGAGGAAGCTGTCTGAAAGGGATGTTCGGGTGCTAACCCGGATTGTATCCAAAAACATAAAACCAAGGCTGCCCAAATCACGGCAGAATTAATGTGCACCTCAACTCTCCTGATTTCCACCAGAACTGTCCGTCGGGAGCTCCACAGGGTCAATATACACGGCCGGGCTGCTATAGCCAAACCTTTGGTCACTCATGCCAATGCCAAACGTCGGTTTCAATGGTGCAAGGAGCGCAAATCTTGGGCTGTGGACAATGTGAAACATGTATTGTTCTCTGATGAGTTCCCCCTTTACTGTTTTCCCCACATCCGGGAGAGTTACGGTGTGGAGAAGCCCCCAAAAACGCGTACCACCCAGACTGTTGCATGCCCAGAGTGAAGCATGGGGGTTGATCAGTGATGGTTTGGGCTGCCATATCATGGCATTCCCTTGGGCCCCAATACTTGTGCTAGATGGGCGCGTCACTGCCAAGGACTACCGAACCATCTTGAGGACCATATGCATCCAATGGTTCAAACATTGTATCCTGAAGGCGGTGCCGTGTATCAGGATGACAATGCACCAATACACACAGCAAGACTGGTGAAAGATTGGTTTGATGAACATGAAAGTGAAGTTGAACATCTCCCATGGCCTGCACAGTCACCAGATCTAAATATTATTGAGCCACTTTGGGGTGTTTTGGAGGAGCGAGACAGGAAACGTTTCCCTCCATCAGTATCACGTAGTGACCTGGCCACTATCCTGCAAGAAGAATGGCTTACAATCCCTCTGACCACTGTGCAGGACTTGTATATGTCATTTCTAAGACGAATTGACGCTGTATTGGCCGCAAAAGGAGGCCCTACACCATACTAATAAATTATTGTGGTCTAAAACCAAATGTTTCAGTTTTATTGTCCAACCCCTGTATATTAGCCTTAGAGGAACATGGGAGAGGGAATAAAATGAAGTAGAATCAAGCCCAGGTTAAAGAGAGATTATTATGAATGACAGACATATTAAGAAGAAATGGATAAATCGACAAACCTGCTGATAACCTTTGATGAGCATCTCCTGCTCTTTAATTTCTTTATCAATTTGCTGAAATGTCTTATCAGTGCCAGGACCTGCAGCCTCCACCAGCCTCCTCTTCTGACTGGCTTCCTCTGCACTCCGCAGCTAAAGGGATGAACAAAGTTAACTTTGTTTAGGCAAACGTGCATTTAACTGAAATACCAACTGAGATTTCACACCGTTTATTGCACATTGCATTAATATCTGGAATTAAAATTAATTTCTAAAAAGTATCAGCTGATAAGCACAATATACCTGCTATTTAACAAGGTAAAGCTAGAAGAGAAACAGCAGAAATCTGTACATTCTGGCACACATTCACTGGGTTTTCAGAGAGAATTTCTTGGAATCTTTTATGCTGCACAGCAGAAATGCTGCTTCAGCATTATGCTTAAGCTTGATACCAATGGAAAGATCTGTCATAGCTGCAGTTCTGTGATGAAACACTATTTCTACAGTTCGAACAAACACATTTCCTTCACTATGTTTCATGTTGTGGGAGCTTTTTTGTGCCTTAGATAGTTATGCTTTCATTGTTCTCTTTTAGCCTTTTTGATTAAAAAACAAAAGAGCCTGTGCTCCCTTTAAAATCAGAAGTGCCCTCCATGATTTTAGACAGGAGAATGAACAGCACTGTATGTCCTCTAAAGCAGCATTTAAGTTGCTCATGATCAAGCAAAGCCCTGCGGACCACTCCAGAGCAGAAGAGAGTCGGGCCTCTCTCCAGGAGCTGGCTTCTAGAACCCGCGCTGTGTGAGATATTCAAGCTTATATTTGTTCACACTAGAAAAAATAAAAAACTAGCTGACCAACATGCTTCCAGTAGCTTTCTAGAAAACATTTCAGTATCATTTCAATGACTAAGAGCTGCAACATTCCGGATTTCTTTTGAGTTTGATAGCAACTATACAAGAACCTAAGATTCAATTTTCCTTTGGTGAAATGAGTGTGAAACAGGTGCTTTCACACCTGTGGGCAGGGTTGTCTTGAAAACTGCAAGCTGGGGAAGGTCTGGGGCACATTATGCAGAATGATTTCATTTTATCAGGAGCTGAAAGCATTGGTCAGTATTTTTCTGACCATGACACAACCTCAGTATAACTACATCGTAAAACCCCAATATGATTCAAATAACGCCACGTTATAGAGCTGAATGTGACAGATCATTGTCTGGTCCAATGAGTGTGACCACACACACAAACGGATAGGTAAAAGGTACCACGGACAGAGGAGAAAGGTCTTCAGTATGCTTATGATGAGAACAAATGGTCCTTATTACAAGATCAACCATTCTCAGCTAAGTTGAGGAGGAGTCCTCGTGCAACTCAGTTGCAAAGCAGGACTACAAAAAAAGAAGATTGAAAACAAAGGAGCTGATATGACTCATGTTGTAATTACTCATAATAGTAATTAAAACACTGTACCAACGTACTCTCGGGCTGCCTTTACAGCGCTGTAGTGAGACTCAAGCTATTCCTCCAATGTCACTCTGCTCAGATAATGCCCCTTCATACAGGCAAACATACAGGGTCGGAATGATGTAATTTTCTAATGAAGGTGTGTTTTTATAGCCCACATTAGTACTGGATGCTCTTGCATGTGTGTTTTGTACCTTGCTCTGCAGCAGGTAGTTCTGTTGTCTCAGTGAATTGACCTCCTCTACTTCATCCATCATCATCTGCAGTTCCTTTTCCTTCTGAGCCAGCTGGACTCTTAACGCTTCCATCTCAGAACCCTCCCTGATTGTCTGAAAGTCACAACACCAACTCCATAAACATTTTCAGCTCTACTACCATCACCAGCTTTTAAAAGCTCTTCTTCACACTCCATACCTTAATTGCAAAAGTGTATTTTTTATTAGTTTGTGGTGAAGTTGTCGTCTTACTTTGACCTGAGGAGGGGGTTGTGTATATTTGCTGTCCTGAGAACATCTGACCTCCTGCACAGCATCGTTGTGGCTGCTGGTGTCTATCTGTTGTTGGAGGACAGCCACCAGGGACTGAACAGATGCCACCAGCTCACTGCTCACCCTCAGACCTGACTCTGCTGACCAGACAGAGCACATATTGATCCTGCACATACACAGCTAACAGTATCATAAAAGAACAAACACCTTCTACTAGAAAATTTAATCATTGTGATGTTTGCGTATTTGTGTGTTAGGGACATCAACCTGCTGCACCACCGTCAACTTGTTCTTGTTTTTTTGTGGATTTGGTTTTTGAGGGGGGGGCTCTGGGTGTGGCAGCAGCTTTGCTGGTCCTCTGTGACCTTAAATTCCCAGCTGCCTTCCCATTCTCTGCCTTGCCTCTAGAGGGAGACAGAGTAGGCTTTCTCTCAGAAGACCTGGACGTCTGTGGGGAAAGTATGCATAAACAAATTACATTTAAATACACGGGTGCGTGCAAACAAACTCTATAGGCTGCTTCTATGTTATTGGCATCATGCTGAGTGTGAGACGCAGCCTTCCTCACCAGTTGTTTCTTTACATTGCTAGCCAGTGACAAAGTTTGAGAAGAATATTTATTCTGCTCCTCCATTAGTCGTTCCACATCCTTCCTGATACTGGAGGTCATGTAATGGTGGGGAGCTTCTGGAGATTTGGACTTGTGGCTCGTTGACCTTATCACTCCTTTTAATCCTACAGCAGTACCAGTGTTTACAGGCTGCTTCAGTTCCAACTCTGAAGGAGTCACAATGGGGAAAGTCCTCTTCAGAGACTGGGATTTATGTTCATCATGGAGCTCTGCATCACTGAAATCAGATGTTCAGTTACTGATAGATCCTAGCAGGAAACAGACATTACTGCTAATATAATACAAAAAGTTCCTACAGAACTGCTTAAAATAATGCGTTTTATAATATGCTGTGCTGCTTCTATTACTATTAATTGATCTTTCAATGAAATGAAAGCTAAAACCCTGATAAAACTGTCCCTAATTGTTTTTATATAACAGTGCTGTTTACCATCATGCTCCAAGATTCTATTAGAATATTTGTATATTTACATAACTATGGGCCTGATCTTCAAAGATCCCAAATAGCAGATGCCAATTTGCGTGTTCTAAAAATAAATTGCACGTGCAATAAGTGGGCGTGTTGCATGCGATTTCCAAAGATCGCGCGTGCAATGGATAAAGGTGCAAAGCAGGTGCAGACTGCACTAATTAAATGAGGAAAGTGCGTGTGCTACTGGCTGGAACAAGAGAAAAAGCAAACAGATCCTCTGCTGTGTTGCTAGAAATATGCAGGGATTGTTACGCTGCATGACTGCATAACTGTCCTGCAAAGAATTTAAATCGAACATTTAGGTACATAATTGAATGATTTTACTGGATTCATTTTGTTTGTTTTGCCAGTATTTTAACGATATACAATGTGTTTGATTGTTTAAATTGTTTTTTGGTGACACAAAATAATTCTTTTACTACATAAACAAAACCCTCCCCTGGCATATGTTCACATTTAAACAACGTTTTCAAACTGATCCAGCTCCGATTGCCCCGCAATGACACAACGTTACTGTCAATAATGCAATGAGTTTGGTTTAGTGACAGTGTTAAAGCATACACTGTCTGTGTCATCATATGGAAATGCCGCCTTTGAATGGTGATTTTTCACCTGCTAAGAAGTGATTTTAGCATCCAGTTTGCAAATGAAGGATTTAATCTGCCTTATAATGTCTTTGTTTCTTTCCTATTAATTATATTATCAACATCAAAGCACAGTGCGTCTTTTGCATGATGTGCGATTACAGGGTTAGGGTTAACAGGCTGGGCGCGCCTGATCAGTTATGTTCGTATTTGCCATGATTTTTGTGCGCGTTCAGCATATGATCACTGACAGCGATGTCACGCTGGAATGATCAAGACGCAAGAAAAAAGTGTTTCAAGGAGTTTTTATATTATGGCTTTTGTTTGTGATTGGCTCCAAATCAGAGCTTAGATAATCCTACATAGGATCCTCTATTGTCCTCTATTTTTATTTTTGACAACCCAAATCTGTTGACACATGTACAGAAGATTCTCTCTCCCTGTCATCTGTGATTCTATCTATGCCTCCCTCTGGCCAAAGTGACAACAGACATTTTTGCATCCCTGTTAGCACCTGCATTTCAAACGTACTAAATCCACAAGCAAAAAGTTGCACCTGCAAACCATTTCAGGTTTTGAAAATCGCATTGCGGGTGGTAAGAGATGACATTTACATATATCCTCCTACCATGAATTTGCGCGTTTGGGTCATTATCATGTATTTTTGCATATTCATGAAGGCAGACACGCTAAAATGTTTGCGCCCGCAGTTCTGATGATTTTGCACACGCAATCTGATTACCACCTAGTTTGTAGATCAGCTTTGCTGATGCAAACAGGTTTGCGTGCAGTTTAGTACATGCAAACCTTTTGAAGATCAGGGCCAATATGTATACCTAGATTTTTTAAATGTTTGATTATCTACACCTAAGATGGTTCATGCACTTTAATAACATCTAAATGTCCCATGAAGCAATGGTGCTGGTGACGCTTACCAATTTTATTATCAGCATCACCAAGGATGTAAATACATATGCTTTATATCTCTTTCTTGTAGTGAGGTACACTTGTCCAGGAATTGAAGAGAGAATTCCATGGATCTAACCTGACTGGCTGCAGAGAGAAGCCTCTAATGTGGTTGTTTTCTGGTCGGATGGGTCTCATCAGCTCCTCTGCAGTGGGCAACTCTAAAGGCATCCAAAAAATGAAAACATGAAGTAATCAGAGTTGGGATTTGTAAACATCTCCTTAATCCAGAAAATCAACTTCTGATTAAATCTGAAATGACTGAATTTTGCAGAAAATGCTAATTAAAAAAACAATATGTGGATTTTTATTTTAGTGCTGAATGTATGAGGCTAAAATGTCCGATTAAACAACCTTATTTTAATTGTAAATTAGCTTTTACAGATTGTAACAAATTCCAGAAAGAGCAGATGGAGAATATATTGAAATGATTAAAGGAACAATTTCAGCACACATGTCCAATATCCCAATTATTGATCAGTCATTTTACAGAGCTGCTAACTACAATCTGACTACATACAAAAGATTTAGATGTTCTTTAAATGTTCTCGCCTCAGTGAAAATAGTTAAAATCCAGTCAGGAAAGCATTTGTTTTTTTGTTGTTGTTGTTAACACACTAAATTAAAACGCAATTTGTTCATTCCTCCAGCAGTTCAGCTCTGAAGTGCCTGTCAGGAATACTTTAACATGTGATTTAAGCTGAATCCTTTCAGTGCCAAGATGACCATCCGACATCCTGACCTACAGATGTGAAATATTTTGCTTGTCTTATTCTATCTGTGAGAAAATAAAGCTGACAGCCCACCCAGGTGGAATCCCTGCTTCACAGAAGTAAAGCAGCATCTGACCTGACTCATTGGTAGAAGCACGCTGCAGAGACTGCTGAGCACGCTGAGGAGGAGAAGGTGGAGAAACTGGCCTGTTGGTCCTCCATCTGTCCTCCAGAGAGAAATAATGATGACCATCTGGATCCTCCACAGAGTGAATCTGTCTGTATGCCTCCTGAAGAGCCTCCACCTCTGACCCTCCACTCTGTGCATACAACAGGCCTGCACAGAAAATCCATGTCCACACCTGTCCTGTTAAACTAACATATGACTCATAATCCTAGAAAATGAAGTGTCTCAGAATGAAATTACAAGGTTTGTATTTTTCCATATTCCTCAGAGGGTAGATGCACAAAGCCCAGCAAGATGTCCCCTTAAATGTATCTTAGCTTCCCAACTAATTTAGTGTGATGCAGGAAATTCATTTAATCAAGAAAATCTGAAACAGCATTTACTCCATGTTAATGTTGTTTGACCCCAGAAATTAAGATGTGACCTTTGATTGACCAGTCATGCTGTCAGGGATTGCATAGCAATCACAAGTCAATAACATAAAAACAATGAACAAGCTGCTGGAAACAGACTGGACACCATCATCACCAACCAAGCATGTCTAAAACATCTTTGGATGCTTCAGACATTTTGAAATTGAATTTATTATGATACTTTTTAGAAAATGAAAAACAGTTTTTTTAGATAGATGACATGCTTGTGTGGCATTACCTCTGTCCAGTGACCCAGCTGTGTCCTTCGCTCTGTGCTCTCCACCAGTGTCATCCAAAGAGTCATAGAGAGAAACTGAGAGATATTCGAGTGAAATAACCACAAACACATGTTGGGTGGTATATGTTGCTCAGAATAATAAAACACCTCCAGTGCCCGGTCTGGACCAGTCTTAGGAGTTTCTACGTGTCCTATTATGTTTGTTACATTGAGCTACCTACCCTGGCTCCAAAGATTCAAGAGACTCATCTACAAAAGAATTTCATAAGAGGAAGCATTCTTCCATAGTATCATCTAACACGTGAACATGAAGAGGGGTGTATCCACTTCTGCTGCACAGTGTACAGCGCAGGTAAAGACGTGATTATGTGTCCTGTTATATTTCCTACAGTTTTAGTCCTAGAAATGGACCAGACGCATGAGTTCAGTAAAATACTAATATTCTTACCTCTCGCAAGAATTGGGGATGTTTTAGAGTTCTGTGAAGAAGAAAAAATGGGGATTAGCGAACTGAAAAGATGTTCACTAAATAAACACACCCTAACACAGTCTGATTTAGAACTGTACAACTCCCAGGACCTGCTGTTGGTCTGTTCCAGCGAGCCACTTGGACTCGTTTCCACAAGCAGTTTTTAACAATTACAGCCTATTGCTGGACAATAAAATAATGGGGATATTTTTTTAAGGAAAAGAAAATAACAATAATAAAGGTAGACTTTAAACTTCAGGACAGCAGACAGTGCAGACAGCTGACAGGGCTGTATGTGGGGACACCATCTCAGATGTCTGACCCACTGGGTTGAAATACTGGATTTACATTATTTTATGCTTATTTGCAGCAAATGGGTTTGTACACCAATGTGGTAATTGAGAAAGGATAATGTTCCATAATGCTTCAGAGTGTTGTGTGTTTATTTTATGACAACTGTAAAAACAAAATGTCATTAGTTTTTAATAATGTGTAATTTCGTCTTTCAGTTGGTGTTGAAACAGTTAAACATGCTAAACTATATGGAGATAATTATCAAAACCTTGCATCATCTGTTGAGTTTTTCTCTTACAATCCAAGTGTTTTGCCTATTACAGTTACATTCACAGTGAAAGAGACACTGCAGTGGCTGTTTCAGCTCCCTGCCGGTCTGTGTCATGTGATCTGCTCTGCCAGATGAAATGTTAGTCATAAAAATATACAATAATCAAATCAAATGTGTTGTTTCTGAAAAAAACAACAAGAGATTTGTCTCTGAGTTTTGACCTGATGTGGTTAACCAGAACCACACTCTTACAGGCCCAAGTCTTAGCAACTCACATCCAATCAGAATTTCTCTCTATGACGTCACATAAGGAAGCTGTTTGTTTGAGGTGTATCAACCAGGTGAAGCTCTGGTAGAGGGAAAATATCCGTCAAGGAAAACTGAAACATCACTGGTGCATCTGAAAGTGGTTCAGTGATGAAATGTAGTGTAATATATGCAAGCATGCACATGACAATAAAGTTATTATCCTTGACAAATGATTGGGTTAGGGTCAAATGCCTAATGCTGAAGGCGATGGATGGGGGGAACAAAACATGCAGAGAACGCTATCCCTACTGCTCAGACTTACTGAGATAGTCCTGATCATCCAACCTATTCTGTTCACACCAACAGATCATATGTGAACAATGGTGAAAGCTGTGTTTCCCAATATTACATGTTGTTAGAGTCCTTAGACCCTTTGTATAAACTGATGGAGATAACTCTGATCATTTTGACCCAACAGTGACAGAGTGAAAACGTTTGAATGAAAGTTCAGTGCTTTAACATGTTAAAAACAGAGACTCAAGAGAGAAAATAATCTGATCAAGATAAAATAGTTAGACAGCGAATCTCCACACCTCCTTCAGTGGCTCTTTTATGCAGTCCTCATCTTCAAAATCTTCACTGTAGTGTGGGAAGCTGGCGTGGGCTGCGAGAAAAGAGATCTGATAAAGAGACAAAGAAGCTCAACCAGGATTGTTTCTCAGTATGCTGCTCCTACCTGGAGACCCTCCCACAGCTTCTGCTGCTCCAGCTTTACTCTGCTCCACTGCTGTGACATCCTCTTCCCTAGAAGGAAACGGTTTTTCTCATTCCATAAAGTCACAATCCTGACCATACCTTCCGGATCGGTAAACTAGTTTAATGTTCTTAAGTTAGCATTTATATAAAACCAGTTAATTATTACAATGTATTCTATGTGGGCGATGTTTACATGTAGAACAAACTGAGTTTTGCTAAGCCTAACTAATGCCCTTAATAAGACTTCAAACCCCCAAGCGAAGACGTGTAAGCTGCTGACCTGAGGTCAGTGGCAACAGTAGAATGGGTTAAATCCAACTCTCTGTTCAGCTTGGAATAATCTATAGCTGATGAAGCTCTTGCCTCTAACTGGGCAAAGAACATGGCTTTCTCCTCTTCTTCCTCCAGAGTGTCCGGGCCCATACTGGTCATGTTCCCAGCTGGTGTCAACACTGATTCTGCACAAAAACAAAAACTATTATATTTATGGAGAAACTGAGCTAGAACTACACAAGAAGACCAAGGTATAGGACTGACTCTGTAGAAGTGTCATTCCAACAGCTTGCAGAACCACATTTGGTAGCAAGAACTTGAAGGAGCCCTTGTCTGTATGGCTTTATCAGTATGTTACATGTAGAGGAACGTTGAGCCCTCTTTTTACTGTATTGTTTTCAGTTCATTTCAGTATTTAAACACAACTTTTCAATCCAGTCTGGTATTTAACTAGGCCATCGCAACACTTTGATTCTATTTCAGGGGAACCAGAGTGTTTTCCTGCCAATCATTTCAAACAAGCCATACATGTTCAGTCTTTTTCGTTCTCATGAACCTTAACATAAAGCATACTGGGACCTTCCGAGTCTGAGATCCAGATTTCTTTGTTTGCTTGTTTTTCTGTAACTCTTCTGAACAGTGGATATATGCTTTGGGACCTTTAGGTGAATTTGCTGGAATGGTCACTCCTGGGAAGAAGTGGGTTAAAGGTTAGTTGTTTTCCATTAATCTTTCTTACTGTAGAATTCTAAACTTGCCCTATAGCTGTTCCCTGATAACTGATCCTGAGCCTGGCTCTGCTGTCGCCATATGTACTTCTTCCAAGTCAAAAGGTTAATGCACTTGGCTGGGCTTCCTTAGCATCCTTGGCATTTTAAACTCAAGTGAGGGAGAGGTTGTTATAGAGGATGACTTACAGAAGCTGTTTATAACAGCCCACTTAAAAGACAGCAACAGTGTTAACTATACTGTTCCTAATTAGTGCTTGGAGAACACCCCCTCCCCCTTCTTTTTTTATGCACTCACGCTCTTCCTCGGAGCTGCCTCTGGTGCCTCTTAGCCCAGAACCTCCTACGTCTCCATCCTCTTCTTGAATAGACTGAGAGCCCCTGAAGGACTTTCTTAAAGATCCTGGAAGAGCTTGATATTACGAAATATCATAGAAAACATCATGAGTCTTTCGTTAGTTACCGCCTGCCATGTAGGGCACACCAGTACATATAAACTGATTACAAGCACCTTCCATGTGCTACATTACTGAGACTTAAGACTGACTCTTCACACTACTCTCATATACTTAACATGGACACATTTACTGAGATTATCCAGGATAAATTAGCAGCAGATGATAAAAAAAATCTCATTTGTATAAAATGCCACAATGACCTGCTCGTTGTTAAGGGTTTATTACAGTTATTTTAGCCAATTACTGAGAGACCAAGAAGCACAAAGAATAAATCAACCTCGTAAGATGAGTGTAAAGAAAAAGAAGATGAAAACACAAGATGAGACGAGCTCGGTAGATACTAGTTTACTAGTGAAAAACAAACCAACTGTCTGGATCTGGAGTCAGATTACCATTAATGTGCTCCTGGGAAGCATCATCAGTGTCTTTAGCTTCATCAGGACCCCTCTCTGCCACCTTCTGGAGGTTTTCATGAGTGCGACTGCTTTGACTTTCTGATGAAGCCCCGTCTCTTTCCAGACTTTGGGAAATATCCAAAGCCTTTGCGTTGGTAATCATGCCAGATTGGATGTGTGTATCTGGAGCCTTGCTGCGAGGTTTGGGAACAGGCTTATGGTGAGACTCACCGCTGACAGCTTCAGACAGCACCAAGAAAGAAAGAAAGGGTAGAGGATGTTTGTGATGCATGAAGGTATCCAAGGCCCCGTTCACACTGCAGGCAAATGTGGCCCAAATCTGATTTTCTGGGGGTCAAGTGATCAGGTCAGGCTGTTTAAAGCAAGTTGGAACGCTCAGATCTGGCCCATATCTGACTTTTTCTATTCACATTTGAGCCACATTCATATGCGGTCCTGAATCCGACGACTCGTATCTGATCTTTTGGAATGTGACTCCATTGGGAACGACCAAGGTGGATTAGATGTGACTTTGACGTCACTTTCTACTGCATTCATCACAACTTTGTGCCGCCCAGCAGGAAACGGTAGCAGTTAGCAAAACAGACGAGGGGCTAGAATAGAACTGCACAGTGGAGAGAAAGCAAGACGTTAGAGCTTGTTAATCAACAGAGATAAAACTTTATCCAAGCCTGATTGAAAGGCTCATAGGAACCGTTTGATCATTAAGACCTGTGGTGGGAACCGTAGCCCAACAGTCTGAATGTGTCATCTAAATACCACAGAACTTTGTTTTCTGGTCTCTGGTTATTACAGCTGAAAGCATCCTTAAACAGGGCTTGCAAAAGTATTCAAACCTTTTCCACATTTTGTGACATCATAGCCACAGACTTCAATGTGTAATAATGGGCTTTTATGTGATTCTAATAAATGTTGCTTACATTTTTAACAACAAAAAATTCTGACATGTGTCCCCTAAATAAAATGCAGTGCATACAAGTGCCTTCAGAAGTTACCAAAACAGCTAATAGATTGTTGTTAGAGAATATTAGTGAACAAAAATGATCATGGAGCACAGAAGACAGGTCAGGGAGAAAGGTGTGGAGAAGATGAAAGCAGGGTTAGGTTCTAAGACGAAAAGCTTTTGAACATCTCACAGAGCTCTGTTCGTTCTCTCACAGAACAAACCTGGAAGATCCTGGAACAGGAGCAGCAGAAAACATTGTGTCTAACATTACAGTCACATGTTCCATTTCTCACCAAATCAAATGATGCCGTGGTGTCCCTCATTAAACCCAGACACATTTATTACTTCCTATTTTACTTTGCCTTTTGTCAGCTTGATCTCACCCTTGTTGGTCTCAGTCGGGGGCTTTTTGGCTTTAATAAACCTTTGTTTGGATGAGTGTGCTGTGAAAAGTGGAAAAGAGAAGAAGAGAAAAGACAAAGGTAAAGTGTTCCAAACAGGAAATATGAAATACAGCGATGTGAAAAGGAAACACATGCTTCTAACAGATTTGCCCATTAGGCAAATGTCTGATCATTCAGATTGTGGATGTGTGTTTTATTCCCCAGTACAATAAAAACATTTTCACTCAGAAATGTAAAAGGAATCAAGTGCTGGTTTCCACTCCACTGCACGCTCAGTTTATGGGAATAAATAAGAATGTATTTACTCTTTTTGCTTTCACCATAGGTCTGCAACCTATGGCTCCGGAGCCACATGTGGCTGTTTGGGCCCTTTGCGTGATAAAGAAAGTGATAAAGAACTGAGCAGGGTTTTTAGACTATAAAAGGTAATAAAAAGGGTAGTTCTTACAGTTTTATACCTGGATAGTTCTGTCAGATTCTCAAACAAATAACAATAAATTATTTCTTCTTGTCAGCAAACTGCATGTTTTTTTCTTCATCTTCCATAATGTTTCCAAAATGTTTTCACTGTCCTCTAGTAAAGATTTGATGTTGAAATTGTGCATAACAATGTTTCATTTAAACAAAAGCACCATTTTAAATAGTAGGTGTTCAGAAAATCAAATAACCTATATTTCTTCAAAAGGTTATATAGGTTTTGCAGCTCCAGACAATTTTTATCAAGCAAAACTGTTCTTTGGACAATAAAGTATGCCAATACCTGGTTTCACAAACAGAGTTAACTGGGGGCATGTGACCAATACTGCAGAACTGCTGAGTGGTCAGAATGACTAGGACAGTGCTATATACAGGGGTTGGACAATGAAACTGAAACACCTGTCATTTTAGTGTGGGAGGTTTCATGGCTAAA